>CM053749.1:1559889-1595631 GCA_028658305.1 Pachyuromys duprasi
AGCTCTGCTCCTTCTTCATCTCTTCTTCCTTCTCTTCCAATGGGAGAGTGACAGCAGGCAGTAAATCTCTCAAAAGAGACTTATTGGGGGGACAAATCCAGGAGAGGAGGGACGAATCCAGGCATGGCTGTCTCTGCTCCCTGGAGAAGGCAGCAGGGAACTGGGTAGACATGGCATTTATATAGAAATTCTTAGGGGGAGGCGCTTTCTGGGGCAGGGATTTCCAGAGTGTGGATTGGTGGGATTTCAAGTCCTGAGCTGGGGGGACCTCAGGGATTGGTGGGCTTTCCTTATCAGGAATTGGTTGGTTTTCTTGCTCAGGGATTGTTGGGGGTTTAGTGGGAAGCTCAGGGATTGGTGGGTTTTGTCCAGACTTTTCACCTCAAATTTGCATAAGTTCTACTGAGGGGTGAAGATGACAGTGACAGAGTCGGGGGGAGCTTCCTCAGACAGCGGTCTGGCCGCTTTTCTGCCCTGAGGAGTGATAAAGTCCACAAAGAGTCCAAAATATACAAACACTCTACTGTGAAGGCAGCAGACGGAAGCAGGAAAGGTTGTCGCCACCATGGACAGCTCCCGCGGCTCTGAGGCAGGAAAGGTGTCCGTTTCCTTAGGCTGAAGCAGGAAGGTCACCATGGACAGCTCCCATTGACGCTGGCTGAGGCAGGAAGCGCCACCATGGACAGCTCCCTCTGAGGCGTTGCTGAGGTGTTGCTGTCATTTTGTCTCCTGTCTCCACAGCCCCAGGGCAGGAAGGAGGGGCTGGCTGCCCTGAGGCGGGAAGGAGCCACTTGCTACTCTATTTAATTGGCCTCTAAACAGCGCCTGGGGGTGCGGGGGCGGGGCCGAGTGGGTGAGCACAGCCTGTGGGATGGTGGGTGGCCTGCCACCTCAGGCTGGTGGGCACCTGGGGCTGGTTGGGATGGCCGAGGCTTGAGATTGCCTCAGCCTGGGGTGGCAGGTCTCTCTGGAGTGTGTTTGTGTTTCTGTAAACCCCAGGTGTGTCACGGGATATGTTTTGTTTTGATCCCAGTGTGAGAGAAGAGGCTGCTGCACACAGGTGATCGGGATCTGCCCCGTGCTCTAGCAGGGCCGAGATTGTGGCCAGCTGCAGGCACCTCAGCTCTGAGGGCGCTGGAGAGGGCAAAGGGAAGAGCCCAGGCGGCTGAGGAAGCAGCTGCTCCCACACTGCTACATTGTCCTGCCTTTGCTGTGAATTTGCTGCTGCTGCTGGGATGCTGGGTTGCTGCTTGTGGACCTTCTGGTGACCAGATTGCTTGGATTTGCCTCAAGGAACCCAACCTCCCTAGTCAGCAGGAAGTAGCCTATGAAGGTCTACGCCCCTTTCTCCTCTAACCTCTCTCCTACCTAGTGTTGGGGGGTTGGAAGGCAGGTAGAGGTATAAGAACCCAACAAAATAGCACACATACACAACAGTTCTCATTGCTGTCCTTTACATCTTAGTTAACATTTATTCCTAGACCAGTTTTGAAGCTAATTTTTTAAATTAATTTTCGAAGTGTGTAGGGCTTTCCCCTGATTTCTTTCTTGGCATGTAATTACCAGTATGTGAAAAAGGTTATTGGTTTTTGAATGTTTATTTTGTATGCTGCTACATTGCTGAAAGTATTCACCTGGTCTAAGAGTCTTCTGGTAGAGTCTTTGTGTATTTTTCTGTTTTTGTTTTGTTTGAGACACAGTTTCTCTGTGTAGCCTTGGCTATTCTTCACTCACTCTGTAGACCAGGCTGGCCTCAGACTCACAGAGATCTGCCTGCCTCTGCCTCCCCAGTGCTAGGATTACAGGAGTGTGCCATCTCCACTGGCATTCTTTGTGGGTATCATTCATCATATCTTCTTTAACCAGGATAACCTGGCCTCCCTTCCTATTCCACACTTGTTATGTTCTCTCCCTGTTCCTCTAAGACTCAAGAATAATACTGAAAAGTAGAGAATGGGGACAACCTTGCCTCATGTCTGATTTCAGAAGAATGCTTTCAGCATTTTCCTGTTTACTGTAATGTCAGCTACGGGATGCTGTGGGTAGCCTTTACGTACTCAACTATGCTCCTTCTATTCCAACGTTTTTCAGAGCTGATGGGCTAGCTAGCTTCTTTGGATGCATCTATCTCAGAGCTCTGGGACTATTGGTGGGCTGCCATGCCAACCTGGCATTTACATGGGTGTGGGGAACCCAAGCCCAGGTCCTCCTGCTTGCTGGTAAGCACTTGCCCTGCTGAACTATTTCCTTCGTTCTCTCCCAACTCCATCTTGATAGCTTATTTTTTAAATAAATTTTATAATTTTGAATTTCCAATTCATTTTCCACAAGTATCTGTGGAAATTATGTGAGGCCTAGATTAAGCACGCGTTCTTCTAGGATGTATTTGTCACTTGCCAGTCCCCCTAGAGATGCTGCCAAGATGAGATTGATGTTATCATATTTCTGGAAACTTTCAAGCAGACCTAAAATTAGAGATAATAGTAAAACAACCTCCCAAGTACCCATCCATCAGTATGATATTTTTTCTCAAACATTGTCACTACAAGATTTTCAATGACGACAGAAAAAAAAGCAACGCACTGGGCCTTTTTGTCTTTGTTGACACAAAACATTTTTACCCTTGAGAGAGTTAATGGCAAGTTGAAAAGTAAATACTCATTCATGTATTTTTAACTGAACAGATTTTTTTTTCAAAATGTGATGTAGAGATTGTTTCTCCATCCTCTACTTTGGACCTGTGTTTTGTAAGCTGCAACCTTGAGAGGAGTGTGGAAGGCTGCAGAACTCACAGGTTGAGTTAGCTTTCTGTCCTGGTTGCTGTGAGAAAATACTCAAGCAACCTAAGGGAAGGTTTGATTTTGGCTCATAGATCAGCAAGCAGAGGGCTTGCTCAGCCCTCTCTCTCTTCTCCCCTCCCCCATTAAGCCCAGGCCCCAGCCCCAGGGTGGTGCTACCCACACTCAAGGTGAGTGTGCCTGCTTAGTTAGTCCTCTCTAGAAGTGGTTCACACACACACACACACAAACACACACCCGCACACATGCACACATGCCCAAAGGTGAGCTGCTGACTCCCCAGATGGGTCTTAATCCAATCAATTTGGAGCTTATTCACCATCTTGTGGCCTGAAGATGGCCCTGGCTCCAGCAGAGGCCTGCACATGGCGTGCGTTGGTTTTCTCCATCCCTCTAATAAAATTGTGTTTCCAAAATGCCATTAAATTATCAATTATGAAGATATCACTTAAAAATGTTAAAGTCTTATAAAATAAACCAATCCCGGGCGATCACACTAGCCTTAGGTACACTGAATACAAATAACCAGGGAATAGTTGCAGAGTGACATTCCCCCCAGCAGGAGATGGGGCTGTGCCTTCCTTCTTCCTCCTAGAATCTGGCAGCCCTGGTTGCTTAAACAGGAGACTGTGGCAGCCTCGCTGTCCTCATTTCCAGGCTCCAGCCTGCAGTCTCGGGCAGCATCTGAAGTTCCCAAAGCCAAACAACATGGACAAGGAGGCTAGACCCTGTGACAGGCCAGAGGCCCTGGTAAGAGTCGAGGCTTTACTCTCAGCACTTTGGAGGCAGAGACAGGTAGACCCCTGAGTTCAACGCCAGCCTGGTTTACATAGCAAGTTCCAGTCCAGACCAGCCCGTGGCTACATAGTGATACCCTGTCTCAAACAAATAAGATAGATTAAACCAGTTCTTAGCTTTAAAAAAAAAGAACCATAGAATCCCTACATACATTCTAATGATCAATATTTAGAATGTTTTTAAGTGCATAAGATGGAATATATCAGTTAGTTAGAAATGTAGTTACTCATATACCAATTTTTTTGATAATATGATCAATATGGAACACAATAGTTACTGTAAATCTGAAGTGCAATGAATACAAATAACTTTATAAGAACAAAACACTTCCACGATACAAAAGTGTCTGTAAGTTCTAATTTCCGGTTTGAATAACCCTGGTCTCTTCCCTGCAGGAAGAATGAGAAGCTAATTTCAGTTCCGCGTTAGTGAGAATGGAGTTGTTTTCATTCGTGCATATCCACACGGTCTCTGGTCTCTATTGTCAGACCTGCAGTGCAGGGCCACAAGCCACCTGGTTAGGTGTGCCAAGAGCTTTGCATGGCTCAGTAAAGATGCTGAGTCAGAAAACAGCTTATCTCCCAAGTGCAGATGTGATGGAGAGTGTCAGCAGAGCCCGTCTTCCCTGCCTACTTGAGCCTGCATTTCACACACACAAGGAAGCATGTGATTCCCCTAAGCATCGTAGCTGTCTAGGGTAATCAGGCTAACACCTTCCAGCTAGGAAAGGGTGTGTGCTCCTGTCAGGGCGTAGCAAAGCAGCCTGTACAATACACATGCCAGCATATTCACACATGCATGCACACACATGAACCATCACTCCCACAAGCAAACACACACACACACACACACACACACACACACCACACCAGCATGCTCTGCTCTACTGAGGACAATTGACTTGCTGTCATCTCCAAATGCGGAGTTCTCTGGTTTCCATTTAGCAAAGGAAATTACTGTCTCCTGATGTGCCAGGCTGTGGCTGCTAAGCCGGAAGTCAGGTACTGGCTAGCAGACTTACACACACGAATAACAAAAAGTCTTTTGGGAGCCTGGTGGTGTGGGGTGCAGAAAACACACACCAGGAATGGCAGAGTGGCCCTGGAGAGACAGAGTCTGGCTCGGTGGTGGGAAAACAGCCTTCAAGTCTAAGGTGCACAGCACCGGCTGTCTATCTGGCCTCTCTCCATGAATCACCTTCATTCTCGTCTTCAATGCAGACTGGCACTGCCTATTTCTCTATGTGTGGATGTGGCAGAAAATGATGTCAGTAAGTCACTGTAGTCTGATGGCCTGTCACGTGACTCTCCAGTCCTGCTCTCTATACTCAGACATGCGCTGGGATTGCCAGTCAGCCATGGCCAAGGGCAGGGCAGTGTAAGTGGTGGTGCTTCCCTGAGTAACCGCTCACATGAGGAAAGGCAGGATGGGGGCCTCCTGCACCGTGGCTGGTGGAGGGGATGGCCGAGCACTTTCTCCGGGGAAGCAGGGTAAGGCTGCAGAGGCTGTGGGCACTCACTGTTCATTTATAACAGACCTGGGCTCCTGATGGAGCTATGGAAAGTCACCTACTGCCAAACTCAATGGCGGCTGTGCTGGTGCACATGCCTGAGCCCGTCTCCCAACACTGAGAATAGTTTTAGTAAGTGCAAGGAATGAGACTGCACTTTCTTGCATGTGTTAGGACTGTGCTGTCAGCACTACTTTCAGGGCTGGGAGATGGTGTAGGGTCCAGTGCTTGCTGCTTGAGCATAAGGCCCTGAATTTGATCCACAGAACCCTCATAAAACAACCTGGTGTGGTGCCGTGTTCGTTGTTCTCCGCGCTGTGAACCTGGAGGCAGCAAGTTGCCTGAGGCTTCCTGGCCAGGCAACTCAGCCTGTTTGGTGAGTTCCAGGTTAATGAGGGACCCTGCCTCAAAAGACAAAGTAGACAGTCCCTGAGGAATGGTGCACAAGGTTGATTGCTGGCTTCCACATGCACCTGCACACACAGTACACACACACACAAATGTACAGACTCACACACACATACCGTAGATGCACACCCACACATACAACCACACATACACATATCCATAATCATGCATACATGATTATGTAACACATATACATACATGTGCACATACATTCATACAAACATACATTTACAACACACACAATTTTTTGAAGGAAAGATTCAGAGAGCTTGCTAGAACCCTCACTAAGGGAGTTTCATCAGCTTCAACAATAATTTGATGATGAATGAGATGCTTCTGTGAGATAAAGATATATGTGTATATATATATGTATATATATATTCTTGTCTATGAAATAAGGATATACATGTATATGTGTATATATTCATATATATATAGTCTAAGGACCGCTCCCTCAGACATGTGCTAGAGAAAAAAAATCAATAATTTATTTTGTCAGTCTGGAGGTTCTCATGTGCTCTGTGGCCGGGGTTGTGAGTCTTGGTGTCAGGAAAGTAACACTCCTAGCTTTTTGAAGCAGAGACAAAAACCCTGTGCAGCCAGGGGCACCCCAGACTCATGTGTCCTACCTCAGCCTTCTGTGTGCTAGGTTGACAGGCAGACACTTCTTAGGGAGTCGTGAAGTAGGTGTGTTGCTTTGGGGGAAATGACTGACGTCTGTCACTGATGCTAACATTTGTGCTTTTGAGAGAAATGGGATTGGGTGAAGTTTATGTTCCCCTTTCTGAGCCTGACAGTGCCCCAGAGCTGACCCACAGATGGACCACTGTTCAAGAAGGCCTGTGAGGAGCAGAGACAAAGAAAAAGTGAAAGGACAGCAGAGACAGATTTTTATTACCGTGAGCGACATGACTTACACAGGGAGAGCAGGCTGTATGGGTGTGACGCTCTATCGTGTAGTCAGCTTGAATGGATTCGGAGTTGCTTAGGAAGCATGACCCCAGGTGTATCTGTGAGGGTGTCTAGAGTTTCGCTGACGAAAGAAGTCTAGGCCTGAGTGTAGGGGCTGCATCCCATGGTCTTGGGTCCTGAACTGAATGAGAAGGAAACCGCAAACACCATGGCTCATCCTTCTCTGCTTCCCTAAAGCAAGTGTGACCAGGTGTGCACATGGCTACCACGCCTTCCCACCATGGTGAACCACACCCTCAGACTGCAAGCTATACTAACTCATCTGCTGGGGAGGACTCGCAGGACAAGTCTCACAGCGAAAACAATACCTGAAGACTGCCGCCAGCAGGAAGTAGATAAAACAGGTCTGCAGCCCTTTTCCTTACTAATCTCCTAGCTAAGGTTGGGGAGGTGAGGAAGGTAAAGGTGTTTTTAAAACCCTAAATAATGTAGGTTTGGTGAAAAATCTAAGCCTATGTGCCTGGAAAAGTTATCACCTAGGCTATGAATTCTGGTGGGAGGCAGGCAGGGAACAGTCTTTCTGGTCTGAGGTGCAGGCAAGTAGTGTGCAAGTGTCCAAGGTAGAGGAAAGGAACATTGGAGGTGAGGCAACCCAGGCATGGTGCACACACATTTGACCCCAGCACTTGGGAAGCAGAGGTCCCTGTGAGCTGGAAGCCAGCTGGTCCACATATGGAGTTCCAGGACAGCCAGGACTACATAGAGAAACTCCATCCTAAAAAAAAAAAAAATTTAAAAACATTAGGGAAATGTAAGGCTGCCTGAAAAAGTTTTTATCCAAACCCAGGTGGGACTCACTGTGAGTGTGTCTCTGAGCAGGTCTGTGTAGAAACAAGAACACTTCTCGAATGACACCGGATTCACTTGTGTGCACACGTGAGAGTGTGTGCATGTCTGTGGTACGTGTGGAGGTCAGAGGACGACTTGCAGGAGTCAGGTCTCTCTCCACTGTGTGGATCCCAGGGGCATAAGCCGCCAGGCCTGGCAGCCACCTTGACCCTCTGATCCATCTTACCAGCCCCAGTTTTGTATTGTGAAAGGGCATTTATACACATGTCTGTTTGTTTAGCCATCTGCTGGGGCCAGAACCATCCAGGGAGTTCCTCCCAGCCCTGGGTTGACTTACGACCTCTTTTTTTTTTTAGATTTTACTTTATGTGTTGTCAGTGTTTGGCTTGCATGTGTGCCTGTGCATCATGGGTGTGTCTGGTGCCCACGGAGTCCAGAAGAGGGTCAGATGCTCTGGAGCTGGAGTTACACGTGGGTGCTTGGAACTGAACTCCTGGAAGGGAAGTTGGTCCTTTTGACATTGGCCCATCTCTCTGGCCCTACTGTGTCTCTTATACCCCAAGCCCTGTTTTTGGCTGTTTTCATCATTATTCTCACTCATGGAAATGGACCCACAGGTAAGCGTGCACCTTATTGAGAATGTTTCCGGATCTTTTATAAAAGCTATATTGAAGATATTTTCCTTATGCTTTCCAATGTCCCTTACGTAAGCACACTTCAAAATAAACTTTCAGAATTTAGTGGAAGATAGAACCTAGATAATTAGAATTATGTAACCTGGATTTATTTTCCATTTCTGTCTTGAGACTCTGAAAACTAGGGGATATATTTAGTTCTTAAGCTTAGTAGTTACAGGTTTCGGCACTGTGCTAAGACCAAGGCGCAAGTAGCAAGAGTGCAGGGTGTGGTCCGTGCCCTTCAGCAATTATTCTTGTAAATGGTGGCAAAGAGGCCACCAAGACACAGTCAGAGGACTAGGGAGCCTGGCGAAGGGGTCACCCTTGACCCTGACAACCCACAATTCCTGTAAACTCCCCCAAGGAAAGGCCGCATGCTAAATGACCTCAGCACACATAAGGGACAGGAGCCCAAGGACAGGGAGAGAGGGCCGAGCAGTCCTCTACAGGCGTTCCTGCCCAGGGGCTGTGGAGACTCAGGGTTTACCCTCACTTTGTTAGGTGTGCCCTCCTCTCTGAGGCCTGGGCCTCCCCAGGTCAGGAGAAGAGGGCTGAGAGCAGGGCTGGCTCTGGGTCTCTCAGGAGCACTACTTCCTCCCACAGAGGCAGCCTGATGTTGATTTCCAGCTCCTTTTCAGCACATAATGCTTAATTTTGTGAAGTGATGATGTTATTATCCTAGGTGACTTTCTCTTTGCTAAATCCCAGGTGCTAGGGGGATCTGGGGAAGGAGACTAATGACACCTAGCACTTCATTACATGGACTCAGAGGTGCTGAGTGAGCAGGGGTGTCTTCCGGCAGACACTGACTAGGAAGCCTGGCTGCCATTCCAGAGACTCAGAAGCCGCTGTGAGCTTCCACACAGTGAGCTTCCAGAGGCCTCAGGAACCAGTTCTCTGTGGCTCTGTGAGGAATGAGGTCGAGGTCTTTCCTCTTTTGTGCTAGTGTGGATCTTTAGACAGGAAAGGAGGATCTGGGGAGGGGATTAGTGTCATGGGATCAGGTGATGAAAGAGAAAGTAATGAGAGAAAGGAGGAAGGTTAGCAGTCCATGCTTTTGCAGTGTGAAAGAGGACCTGAGCTTGGTCCCAAGTGACAGAGTTTGCAGGGTGCGGGTGGCAAGAAGGGAATGACAAATTAAAGGAAGAAGGGAGTTTTAAAAATCTATTAATTCCAAAGGAGTCCTGTAAGGACGCGCTAGCTATAATTTCAGACAGACTTGAGAGCTCTGATTCAGCATCAGTTTGCGGTGACGATTCTTTTGGCGGGAAGGGGCATGATTTGATTTACCCTTACGAAAGACCTGTCAGGCCCACAGAGCACTTTGGGTTGTGGGGAAGGCCAAAGAAACTCAGGGCTCAATTCAAAGTGGATTTGGTCAGGTGAGGAGTGAGGATGGCTTTGCCCAAAGTGAAGAGGACAAAATGGCTGCACTGCAGCTCCGTTTTCAGAGCAGCAGGCAAGGCTCTCGTGCCCAGTCAGCGTGGGGAGCCAAGGGCCAACGAGACGGCCCCTGAGAGTGGCAAGACTCTGGTGTGGGCCCCCATGATTGAATGCGTGACTCGGGCCCCAGCTGGTGACTTGTTCTAGCTGTAGACCCTTTAGAAGCAGGAGTCTCCCTGAAGGAGGTAGCAAGTGGCTACCAAGTTTCCCAGCCCAGCAGTGCTTCCTGTCCTAGCTCCTCTTCTTAATCTCTCAAAACACAAGGAGAAGGGACCAACGGCTCACACTGCAGCCAATGGGGAGGGGCTACCACCTGGAGCCAAAGCTCCAACCAACTCTTCCTCCCCGAAGTTCCCTCATCCAGTATTTGGTGACAATAGCAAGAGAAGTCAGTACTACACCCTCCCAAGCAGCTGG
Organism: Pachyuromys duprasi; assembly: GCA_028658305.1. NCBI lineage: Eukaryota > Metazoa > Chordata > Mammalia > Rodentia > Muridae > Pachyuromys > Pachyuromys duprasi. The sequence continues at coordinate 1,569,702 of CM053749.1, forward strand.
GGTGCCCTCTTCCAAAGAGAGGACCACGCCGTTCTGCACACTCTCTCTGACCCCGCTCCCACGCTCTGTTGGTGAAGGGCAGGGTGACGATGAAGTAGATTGTCCTGCCAATCCACACCCCACAGCCTGCCAGCAAAGTCACAAATCATTAAGCAGAGGGAGAATCTGAATGGGACTGAGCTTTGGAAAACTACTGTCATATCCTGTGATCATCTCAAGACGCGTGGGACAGAAGCCCTGAGTCACTGCAGGGCTTTCACGATTGCAAATTTCACCAGTGATCTGTATGACCTGTGCTTTAAAACCTGAGCAGCCACATCCTGCTGGCTAGCCCACTGTCTAGCTGAGGATGGGAATTTCAAAGCTTGAAGGAGCCTCAGAGGTCAGTCATACCAGCTGCCCCTCTGCAGCAGAGTCCACCGGAAACGTTCCCTCAAGGCCTGATGCCATTTCCAGGCCTCAGATAAGGATCTCAAAGTAATGACCTGACCTTGATGCCCTAACTACAGTCCAGAGGAGAAATGCATTACCTGGCACACACCACACACTCACACATAGACACACAGAGAAACACGTATGCACATTCATATATGTACAAACACACACACAGACATAGATACACAGGCTTACTTACACATGCACACACTCAGGCTTGCCTTATGTGTCCCATTCTACAGTCTCTGTTTCTTCATTGTGAGGAAGAGGCATTCTGACTCCAAGCACGAGCCAGGGCTTGTGAATCCCAAATCCTCAGGCATCAGGACCTAGCACACAAAGTTCCGTTCTCCCTCAGCTGCTCTAGTTGATCTAATCCTTGGGAACAGCATTGTTTCCTTTTCTGTTTTTAAACATTTGTAAGTGATTTTGTTTTCTCTTTTCTTTTGGAGTGTTTCTGCCACATACCGTGGTGTGCGTGCCCTGACACACTCTGTATTTCAGCCTCTATACCCCAGTTAGCTTCAACGCATAGAAATCCTCCTGTCTCAGCATCCCAAACCCTGGGACTACTGGGGTGAGCCACGGTGCCTGACATTCCTTGAAATAATAATGATGCAGTTGTGTCAGTATTGTTTGGGGTGCTTTCTTGGTTTCCTAATTATTTTCATTCCTAATGCCAAGCAACCACCTGAGAGACCAAAGAATTAAAATTTAGATTTTGGGGGTATTGATTTAAAGTTTAAAGCACAAGCCTGAATGAAGGCCAGTCAGGTGAAGATATGTCTAGCCACCTGGGGGGAGGAATTAGCCTTACTGCATTCTTTTCCTGCCCACTAGAGATACAGTTGCTAGGAAACCAGCTCAGATGGCCTGGGCAAAAATATTTGTAGTCTTGGCGCCTATAGTAAACCAATCATTTCAAAAGTCAATTTCCCTTGCCCAAGGGAACGCCAAGGGTGTAACACCAAGGCATTTAACCCACTGCTGGCAGGTGTTCCCCTAGGCAGCCTGGCCACACTCCTCCTCTTCACCAAGGAGGCTGCTGCAACCCGGGCTCCAGCTTGTAATAAAAAGATCCTCATGTGTTTTGCAGGGGAGTCGATTCCTGGTGGTCTTTGGGGATCTCATGAACTGGGCATACCACACCTAAAGAAAAGAACTCAGTGACTCTGTCCTTAGCATTTCTGTTGCCATGATGAAACACCATGAGCAAAGCAACCTGGGGAGGAAAGGGATTATCCAGCTTAGCTTCCACACCACTGAAGGAAGTCAGGACAGAAACTCAAACCGGCAGGAATGTGGAGGGTGCTGCTCACTGGCCACTTCCAGATCGAGGACCACAAGCCCAGGGATGGCCACACCCACAATGGGCTGGGTCCTTCCCCATCAGCCACTGAGGGGCATCTGGTCTCACCCACAGAAGGTTCCCAAGATTATTTCTTATTCTTTCAGCTTGATAAAAGTCACACACTGCTGCCTCCACCCTGACCTCTCTCCGGCTCAAGGGGGTTTGCTCTAGTTCTGGTTTGTCGGCCCTTTACAGGCTGTGTTCTCATTAACCTCATGCCTCATCAGCCTTGCTCTGACTCAGCTCCAAGGCGGCCGTGATCAGACAGTTCCTACCGGCAAGCAGTCTCCGTTCAGCAGCCACTGCATCGTGTTTGGTTTTGTTTGATGGGCATCTGACTGAGGAGCTGACTACAGTTTCCATTTAACTGTTATTAGTGAAACCCTCAAAGACAGTCAAACACTCAGTGACTGTGGGACGGAGCCAAAGAATTTAAGTTCCTCAGTGTGTCAGCATCAAGGGCAGACTGTGACATCTTCAGCTGGCTTTAAATCCAGGCCTTCGGACTTTGAGAACACATTGGTTAGACTAGAGTAATGCCCCCCCCAAAGTGTAAAAGAGGGTGTGTAATCCTGTTCATTTATCCACTTCCAAGAAAGCCTTAACGTGTCCTGGATAGAAACACAACATTGTCTGCCATCCCATTGGCAGAAGGTCTGGAGGACGCTGCTCAGAAATACGGTGGTCATCTTCACCCTCTAGGGCAATGGTCTTAACTCATGGGTCACCTGCACTGTCTGCTGGGAATGGAGAGATACTAGTCATTCTGCCTCCTCTTCTCAAAAGTACTGTTTAGGGTTTGACTTTGTTCTTGTGATGGAGAGAGGCTGAGAGTGTCCCTCACCCCGTGTCTTAACTTTAATCTCCTTCAGCCTGAAGCCTTTGAGGCTTTAGCCTGAGCTTCCGGCTTGTTGTTTGTTGTGGGCATGGTGGAAGGGGTCTACTGTCAGGTCAGGTGCCAGGAGCCCATTAGTACTTCTCAAGGTGGCCGTTGATTCTAACTGTTAGAACAATGGGCCTGTGGCTCATTGCTACGGTATCCCACCCTGCAGCTCTCTCTTGCTGAATCGGGAAATGTATGCCTGCAGCTCACTTTTTCCACCATCAGTGTCTTCCCAAGGACTCCTGCCAGCATTCATCCAGCTGACACCCTCAGGAGTGGCAGTCCAGGGCACATTTTCTTTATCCGTTCTTCTGCGGAGGGACATCTGGGTTGTTTCCAGATTTCAGCTATTGTGAATAAAGCTATGACATAGTTGAGCAAGTGACCTTGCAGCATGGTGAGGCATCTTTTGGGTATACGCCCAGGAGTGGGATAGCTGTGTCTTGAGGTAGTGCTATTCCCAATTTTCTCTGGATGCTTTCTCCAGCCCAAGTACAGGTTTGAAATCCCAAGTTCAATCTAGGATGGAAACTGAGTTGACTTGGTTGCACATGGAAGACAGGCATAACCCTGGCGCAGGTGCCTGGGCACATCTGTGCAATCCTCAGGGTCTCCTTAGCCCAACAAGCTGGGCTCCAGACTCACTGCGGGGTAGAGCACGCAGTGCTTGAGGGGCCAACCAGGTGTCCCAGAAGAAGAGCAGTGGCAAGGGGGTGATCGGTTGGAGCTCGTGAGGTGATGGTGTGTTTGAGGAGAAAGGCCCGCACATTGCTGGAGGTGCCATCTTCACCGTGTCTGTGTTCATGCTGGCGGGCTCAAGGCTCCAGGCGGGAGCCCACCCCTGCTCAGCAGTCAGCAGTGGGCCCCTGTGTCATCTGTCCACACATGACTGAGGAGTGTGCTCCTGACGACATCATGAGTCAGCATCCTGCTCTGCCCTAACTCGTGTGCAAATCTTTGGCATCAGAATGTTAAGACCTGTCTGTGCCTTCCCGGCTGGCTCAGATGGCACCAGAGCCTGACACACGTGGGCAGCCTGGCTGCAGCAGTGAGACGCAATTTCTGTCCCTCCAGATTGTGTTTCCTAGGGCTCCCAGGCTAGGCAGGGTGGACTCCTTCCAGCATACTATTAGAAAACTGTGTGTGTGTGTGTGTGTGTGTGTGTGTGTGTGTGTGTACACTCACGTGTGTGGACACACTTTGGGTGCCAGCCTCAGAAGACCCTCCCTTGAGACAGGTCTCTTGTGGCCTGGTGCTCACTGGTGAGGCTAACTGGCCAGCATCGAGCTGCTGGGAGTCACCCCTCCAGCACTGGCTTTCCACGTGTGAGGGGAGCACTTTGTCCCACAGCCACAGGCTCTCCCGTGTGTCCCGCCTCTCAGCAGCAGCCCGTGGACAGACATGACCGCTCCAGAGGACTTGGCCAGGTGACTCTCCAGAGGAGACAGTGTGAGCAGCATGCAGTGAACCTGTGAGGGAAGCAGTTTTGAATACCAACCAAGACACTCCACACTATTGACTCCATCTCCGGGAACTGCTCCTGGAGGACACAAAACGCTTGAAGGGATGAGGTACAGAAATGTTCACCATCAAACTGTTGACAATAATAAAACAAATGGAGGCAATGAAACGACCCAGTCACACTGAGGAAGTCCCCGTGCACCCAGCAAAATCCAGCACTGTTAGGAACAACTGTCAGATCTGTGCAGAAGTGTTCATCATTGGATGGACAGCTCAGGAGGCTAAAAGCACTAACTGCTCTTGCGGAGGATCTGGGTTCAATTCCCACCACCTGCATGACAACTCACAACTGCTCGTAACTCTAGCTTCAGAGGACCTCTTCTGGTCTCCTTGGGCATTGCATACACTGTTGCAGGGACACACACGCAGGCACAACACCCATCCACAAGTAATAAAAGTAAACACATGTGTAAGAAAAGAAGTTCTCATCATCTGATCTGGATGTAGCCTAATCCAATAGTGTAAATTACTTTGGAAAGATTAAATGGTACTTTGAAATCTCCTAGCAGCCTAAGAGAATGTGTTGTGAAATTTCTCTCCCCCACTTCCTCCTCCCCACCTGCATGTGTGCATGTGTAAAATGGGTTGCGAATGGGTTCCAGCAGTAGTCAAGGTGTTGGTGATGGCAATCCAGCCACCATCCATCACTTCCTGTCTCTGGTCCCCGAGTCCAGAGATCACTTGGTTCACCATGGGGTTGGACTTGGTTGTCATATCAGAAAGAAAGCAGTGCTGATTGTATTGAACTATGCAGCAGGAGAGACGGAGCCCAGAAGTCTCACCCCATCTCTCTGCAGCCCCCACACTCATTCCCTCCTCCTCCCCCCCCCACCCCCACCCCCACCCCGCCCAGGGAAGAGAGACTCCTGTGACATCAGGGGCCATTAGGGAGCAGGTGACACCACAGTGAGAAGCTCTTCTCAGAGGACAGCCGGGACTGGGGAGCAGGAAGGACTGGTGGGGAGGAGTTCCTCCCTGGCTGGGCCTGTCATGATAAGGGGACTCTACAGGCTGGTCTTTCTAGTCTGTGCCGTTGAAAACATTTGCTTTTTAGAGCATTTTTTGGTTGCCTGGGCCAGGGCGAAGCCTTCAGTCATGGGCTAAGTCTGTGGCTGGTGAGTGGGAAAGCTTTCATATGGGCTCATTTATTCATTCAAATAATTTGTTTTATTAGGATGTTCAACACATTAGTTAGTATGTGCAAATAGAGATAAATTCTACTTTTTCCCTTCACGAACATCTTTCTTGCCTGTCTTCCCAGCTGTCACCCCAGTGTCCTGTTGAACAGAAGTGAGGACAGACAGCTGCTGTCACTTCCCTCCCAGGGAGACGCTCTCCCCTGGTTTTCACTGTCAGGTACCTGTGTTACCTGAAGGTGTAAAACACACGCAGCAGAAAACCTTTGCCCCACCCCCCTTCTAATCAAACCAAACTGAATATGCTCACCTAAAAGTTCTCTGAGAATCTGATGCTTTTAGTCTTTCATAATTTGTATTTGGGGGTCTTAGGAATCCTTGGGTTTTGTTATACCTTCTATTTCTTTGCTGAGATTTTCCATTTTTTAAATTTGTTTCATGACAAATTTAAACGTTGAAGTTGGTGTGTTTTCGAGTGGCTTTTTAAGTCTTGCCACATCATCCTAACCCTGAATTAAACTCAGTGTTGTTTTTTTGCTTTTTCTCATTCCAGTTGTGACCCCTTGGTTCTTGGTGTGAAAACTTTCCATTGCATTTTGACTGCTCCTGCATCTTCATTAAGAGGCTCTGGGCCCAAGGCACCGCCCACTTTTACAAGCAGTCCCCACAGGTGGCCTAGCAGGTCCTGAACTCTTGGTTGGCACCATGTTAATGGAAGTAGATGGAACCCCAGTCCCCAGTGCATGAAGGCTGACCACGTGCTGACTTCCCTCCTGGCCCGGTCAGGTAAAGGTGTGTGCTGGCTTGCACTGCCCCCTAGCCTCCACTGGGTGCGTGAAGTTAGCACCCCACCGGGCCCGATGGACAGCAGGAAGAGTGCTGCCTGCTCTTCCTCTCTGTCGCAGGACACCCAGAATCCGGCAGTCCGGCCACCTGAGGGAAAAGGGCAGTGCTGGCAGGCTCGCCTGGCCCACCTCACACATCACACACCTCTGGGTGGCTGGAGGGCCCCTTGATGTTACCTGGGAAGGGTGTTATGGTATGACAGGCTCTGCACCCCTAGGTGCTGACTTAGGAGGTGTGAAACTTCACAGGGTGCAGTCTCACTGGAGGAGGGCGCTTTCTGCCTCTCCCAGGTGGAGGAGGGGAAGTCGTTCACCTTCCACCCCACAGGGCACCCCCCAGGGGTGGCAGGGACAGGGGCAGCAGGAGGGGTGGGGAGGAGCTAGGTCAGGCCCTGTAGAAGATGTGGAAAGCCAGCTCCCGTTGGCGCCGCCCACGACACTGAGGAAGCCCAGGGAGCCAAGGACAGAGGCTCTGATACACGCATCTTTTAGAGTCTTCTTGTGCATGTAGGCTGTGTGATGGAAGGTTTCACTTTCACATTTAAGTCTTTAACACACAAGACATTTACTCTCTGTACTGAAGGGTCCAACTTTATTTCCCTTCTAGTGGATAACGAGTGTTATCATTTTAATTTATCAGAGCATCATCTTCTCAGCCAGTGTAGATGCCACTGGCCCTACATAAACTCCAGAGTATGCTGGGGTGTATTTTAGCGTCTCTTTCTGATATCACTACACTGCGTTGTCGATGTGTGGCTTGTGGTGTGTTTTACCCTCAAGTGAGGTGAGGGCAGCCTTCCTACTTCTTTTCTTGTTCTTCTGTGGTACCTCTTCCTCTCTGCGAACTGCGAAGCCACTGTGTTCTGGAGGCTAACTGCAGAAGGCCTGAAAGGGTGGAGAGGTTTCACAGGAAGGAGCCGAGTCTTCTTGGCACTGACCCCTTCAGAGCCATGGTCCACAGTGTCCCTTCTGTTCATGTGTCACCAAATCAAACTAGCTGGCCATGCTGCTTCAGAAGGACGGGAAGACACTGCCCTGAGGGGAGGGCAAGGGGAGGCCGAGGACTATTCATAGGGGACTATTAGCACACCTGTCAGCTGAGTCTACTCCAGCAAGTCACTTACCTCTTCACAGTCTGGAAGTGAAAGGTCAAGGTCAAAGTACCAGCTGTGTTTCTGTTGAGGCCTCCTCCCCTCCCTGCCTCTCCTCCCCTCCCTGCCTCTCCTCCCCTCTCTTTTCCTCATTTCCCCTTCCCCTCCCCTTCTCATCACTCCTTCCTTCCCTCTTCTTTTCTCTTTCTCTTTTCTGTTGAGACTGGAATCAAAAGAGCTGTGGCCTCAGAGTCTGGAACCTGGAGTCCCCTGCAGGCAAACTCATCATTTCCGAGGCCACAGTCTTAGTTTCTTTTTTGTTGCTTACATTAAAATACTCCAACAAAAGCAACGTGGAGGGAAAGGATTTGTTTGGCTCATGGTCTCCCATTACAGTTCACCTTGGCAGTGAAGTCCTGGCTGTGAGAGCTCACACAACTGCTCTGCAGTGAGGAGGCAACAACGTTCCCTCCGATGACCTCTGCAACCTCAGCCCAGGGTTCTCTTTTCCTCAGAGTGGGCCTTCCACCCTGACTCACCTAATCAAGACAACCCCTCACAGGTGTGTCTCAGAGACCTAAACACTCTATGCAACCCCTCACAGTGTGTCGAGACTTTAGGGGCTGGGGGAAGCCCTGTGGGTGAAGTGCATGCTGTACCAACCGTGCCAGCATGCGAGACTGAGTTTGACCCCAGAGTCCGTGTGGAAAGCCGTGTGTGATGGCGTGTGCTTGTAACCTCAACACTAGGGATGGAGACCCGTGACTCGGGCTGGCCAACCAACCTAACCCAACCAGCAGCCTCAGGTCCTGGTGACAAACCTGCCGTCAGGTCGCCACCCAGCTCCCTTCCTGCAGCCGAGGGCCTTTCTCTGGACAGCAGGTCTGAGGAAACAGAATGAGCTCCAAGTCTGGGTAATTTCTTCTCAGAGACAGACGTTAACCCAGGAAGAGGCCCTGCAGTGCCCTGAGTGTTCAGGCTCCTGACAGTCCCTGCCAAGGCCACCAGGAGGCTGGGACAGCTCTCCTTGTCAACTGCCACAACCCAGAGTCTCCCAAGTGTCTCAGCTAAGGAGTTATCCAGACCAAGTTTGCCAGCAGCATGTCTATCCTGGATTGTCTTGTTGACCGAGGTAGAAAGACAGTGTGGTGGACTGGTCTCATGGGCCGGGTCCCAGACTATACACAAGCCTGGAAAAAGCATGCTTAGGACTGACTCTCCTCTTGACTGAGCATGTGACCAGCTGGGATTCCTGCCTTCACTTCCCCTCAGTTGCAGACTGTAACCTGAGACTGTAACCCTCTTCCTTCCGTGTGTCACTTTTAGTCACAGTGTTTTATAGCAGCAATAGACAAGAAACTGGAACTGAGGCTGAGGCAGGAGAGTGTGCTCTAGTTTGAAAGACATCCCAAGGAGGAAAAACAAATGTGGCCTGTGGTCCCCATGCAAGAGGCACCAGTTAGTGAACACTGTCTGTGTCCCCACTCTGGGGTCACTGGCTGCTCTGGTCTTCAGACTCATGTTCTAGTCCCAGGAGGCTTAGTTTGCCTCAGAACCAGTGTTCTCAGTGAACTCATGAACTCAATGTCCAGCTACACCTGGAGCTTTCCCTGCAGAGGACATGGGCCTAGCAAATCCCCATGCGTAGGTGTAGGCTGCTATCTACACTGCATCTTCCCCCTGCTGGTCATGCCTTGCCCTCCACCTTTTCTGCCACATTGACTGGGCCATGTCCTCACGTTGGCCACCTGAATTCTTAGCAGCCACAAGAGATAGTCCTAACACACTGACAACTGCTTGGCTCTCACAGTGTGTCTTTCTCTGACCTGAGAATTTGGTCAGAGAAGTGGATGTCAACAGCAGGAAAAGGACTATGGGTCATGGGTGAGTCAGCCTCCAACCAGTTAAGAGCAGAAGCTTCCGGGTAAAGGCTCCAGCCTTCTTGTTCTCCCGGGAGGGAATTCTAGGCAGAGTCCCCTCAGTGTGGCTCTGGATCCGCAGAAGCCACTGTCCATGTACCAGGAACTTTCTCACTGCTTAGCATGTTCTCACTGGTTCCTCCTTCATTGGTCCTACCCCATTTTCCCCCAAAGCCCAGAGGGTCACTTGGGTACAGTTGGTTTATAGTGAAGAAGCAACTTCACTATAAGATAAGAGGAAGGTGTTGAAGGTTACACCAATGATCAGTAATCAGTGTGCTCTAGGGGCCAGAGCCGCTGGGGAGACGTGTTGGGCAGAGTCAGTATTGCCCTGTAGAGAAGCAAGGAAGGGGTTTCACCTAACCTCCCCTCCCTTGTTGGTGGAGGTGCTCCTATGTGGGAACCTACATTCCTGCTACCTCCCAAATCTGCTCCATGAGTGGAGAAACCTTGGAGAAAAAGACAAGAAGTAGGAACTGTTTGCAGTAAGGTGCAGGGTGTGGGCGTAGGACCAATGGGTTCAGCTGCCTCCCTGGGTTTCTAGAGCTGAGGTGAGGCCTGGATGGCAGAGGCTGCCTTTTCCTTGGGGGCTTAACCTTTCTGCTCCATTTCACCTTCAAATGGTTCTACTCTGCTTCTATTAAATGTTCACACCAGGAATTTGTCCTGGATTTTGAGGGGCCTCTAGAAATGGAACCAACCCCTGCTTAGATCATAAATATTATTTCAGGTTACAGGTCATGAAGTAAGGATGAAGGAATTTTAAAAAGCAGATTACTTATTCCAGCATTAAAGATTATTATTGTAGGATCTTACGTCGTATCTTTTTCTGGTAAATTATTAATAAGGCCTGTTTTGTTTTAATGCCTGATAATAATTTCTAAAAACAGATCTACAACTTCAGCTGTAAAAGCATGCCCATGAATCACTCTACTGAAAGCTCGGTAGCACAGTTGGGGGCGGGGGAACCAACCAACCCTCTAGCAATGAAATAACCTTATTTTAAAACTTTCTGCTTTGCAGTCCCTGCAAGTGGCAGACAGGTCAATGCAAGACCCAAGAAGCAAACTGGGGGCTGAGATGAAGCTATGGAGATCTTCATCAAACTTGCTCAAGGAGTAAGGAATCTTGCTTAAGAGAAAGAAATCTAAAAGCAGAACACTAGGACAAATGGCTTTCTCACTGCTGACTTCAAGTCAGGATAACTTGGGCAGCTTCCCAGCTTCTACCCGGCACCCCCAAATGTCCGGCTTCCCTCTCCTGTTGTCCCTAAGGAACCCCTGGGTCCCTGTATGACTGCTGAATATGCTCAACACATCTCCCCAATGTCCCCACCAACCCTGAAATCCAGCTGCTTGTTGGTGTCTCCTTGGCCCTATAGAGTACTATTCCTGACAACACCGAGGAGATGGAGACTCAGGAAGACTAGGAAGTACCAAAGCCAGGGTAGGAACCTGGGACAGTGTGTTTCTCAAACTGTAGTCTTCCTTTAAATTTTGTTTTTCCATAGAGAGAGAAAGACAAAGTTCTTCCTCCAAGAATAAATCAGGGATCTAGGTGAAGTGATTGAAAGTCCCCTAGCAGGGTGTCTGTGCCCACCCCCTTCTGTTAAGACCCACCGTCTTTCCGTTGAGAGCACTGACCCAGCCCCAGGTCACAGGGTTGGATTACGGTCACATGGAATCACTCATGGGGTGGATGTTGATTTAGCATCTGCGGTGGCCAGATACTGAATTAAACAGAAATCCAATGGTCATTCAAACCAGACACCATACTTGCTCACAGTTTATGGCAGGAATAAGCATGAGTCAGAACTAAAATTGTGTGTATGACATCCTGAGAGTTCATCTCTGGAAGGGAGACCTTTGGGAAGTTGTCATCAAGAGTGAAGTCAGAGCTCACGAGGGAAAGGTGGAAGAAAGGTCATTCCAGGCAGAGGGCCCAGCATGGGTAAACATGCTCCGGCGGCTGGCACGTGCAGACCCATGAGTCCACGTAGAAGCTGGCTGTAGGCAGGTGGACTCCGGGCCCTTCAAGGTCTCCCAGTCCATGTCAGGATGGCAGTGAGAGGACAGTAAGGGTGACTAGCAGAGGTAGAGCACACTTCGGAGTGCACTGCTGTCATTCTCTATCCCTTCCCCCAACATAATGTGAAAAGTGTGGCTGGGAAGGCTGGAGGGAGCCACACAGGACACACGCTTAGGGGTGATAGCAAGCCTCTCAACACGATAATGGCAGCTTAACCCTGTGTGGGTGATGGAGACAGATCAGAGTGTCCTGGGGAGATGTAGGTGGTAAATCCATCTGGTCTCGGGGATGGCCAGGTCTGAGGGAGAAGGCAGAGGAAGGTAACAGGGATGTCTCCAACCTTTGTACCTATGTGAGCTGGAACAGGACAAAGGTCCAGATGTGATGTTCTGGTGAAGGGAGAGTCATGGGCACATTTCAGGTTTCCCAGAGGAAAATGACAAATACGTAGCTGGGAAGACCCTCACACAGTCTATGAATCATCTTGTGAGCGGTGGAGGCTGATGGCATGGTCCTCTGTGGGATGGAATGGAGGTCACCGGGGACCTTGTGTGCCCTTTCAAGTCATATGGGCTCACTCCAAAGGCCCCAAAATGGCCAGAAAACACATGCTCAGTGAAGTGGGAGTTAGATGATGCATGCACTCCAAAAGAATGAGTGGAGAAGGTGGGCAACTCTGTTCCATGGTATCGAAGAGTCAGATGCTGAGAGTTGAGAATGATCCAGTGGGGTGAACAGTATAGGGCCCTGGGGAGCAGTCCAGGCCAGACTCAGCAGGCTGCAGATGCCCATGGGAGGGAGGAAAAGGGAGGGAATAAGGACCACAGGTCCCACTTCTAACTGGTGGGATTGTGAAGGGAAGAGATGCAGAACGAGGAGCACGGCCGGTGAGGGGTGAGTACCCACAGTCCTGCAGAGCCTGCCTGTCCTTATTCTCCCCAGGAATACACCAGGAATTGCCTGGTCCTTGCACACCTTGCCCGTGTGTTATGTGATCAAGACATTCGGGGACTGATACCTGGGGCCACACACAGACCCAGGAGGGCGAGAGGTGAACTGTAAGCGCCTCAGGCAGCAGATGCTCAAGCAGGATGGGTCTCAGCTGTGCCCCACGCAGCTTCGCAGAAGGTCCTGTCTTCCTCACTTCCCCAGTAGATTACCAAGGAAGACAATAGCCATCATGAAATTTCCACAGGGATAGGAGAGTGAGGGTAGAGATTGTGTTTGAGGTGGGTGGGCACCAGGTGGTGGCTGGTAAACTTGTCCAGTTGATGTCAAAGCTACATTGTATAGACACAGAGCTCTTCTAGAACCAAACAAGGTAGATGCATTGTATAGCTATCTCTCCCATTCCCAGCTAGGCTGGCCTTCCAGGGATTTCTATCTGACCTCCTCTCCTCTGGACCTAGAACCTTCTGTGGCTCAGCATTGCCAAGGGGCTTCTTGGCAGGATCTGGAACACTCACCATGTATCTCCACCTACTCTCCTAGCTCATTTCCCACCATGCCTCACAAGCCAAGTATCTATGGGCACCCACACTGGCTTCATGTTCTCCCTTCTTCCTTTATTATTTGTCCACATGAATAGCACGTTCTCCCTCCTCCTCCCTCCTTCCCTCTTTCCCCTCCTCCTCTTCTTCTCCCTCCCTCTCCTTCCTTTCTCCTTTCCCTTCCTTCCCTTCCTCTCCCCACTCCCTCCCCCTCTCTCTCCACTGTTGACATCTGACCATCTTTCTAAGCCCTGCTGTGACACCCTTCACCAGTGACCTGCACAGATGCTCTTGATCCCTAGATGGAGCAGTAAGAAGCCAGGTAAGACCCCTACCTACTGGGACTAAATGTGTGATGTCCTTAATGCCTGACATTCTTAAACTGTGTTCAATGCTAGGGGGTGACACGCAGAGGGCAGAGGATGCAGGTAGCAGCTGGCTCCCAACCCACCACAGCTCCCAGGCAGACAGCCCTGGACCATGCTCTGTCCCTTCAGGCACACACCCTTGTGCATTCTCTAGTCCTCACATTCAGCATCTCAGACTGTCCCTCCTGCGCAAGCCTTTCTTAAATTCTCATAAACAATCTTCTCCTTCCTCTTTCCCCATGAATGGTGGCAGCACCAACCTGCCCTGGTCTTGACCCCATTTTACTTTGGCCCCCAGAATAAGCCTTGCTCCCACGTGCTGGGGCTTGGCGCTGCCTAACTGTTACATTTTGTGTGTCTGTGTAATGGTCATGGAGTATAAGCGTGCCCAGCTGAGACTTCTCCAGCTGAGACTTCTCTAGCTGAGACTTCCCCAGCTGCTCCATCCAGCTGCCCCCTCCCACAGGCATGGCTCCCTCTACTGATATCGAAGGACCCTTAGAGCTGACTTGACAGCATGGTGTGGGTCCAGCACAGAGGCCCACAGTGCCATCAGGGTAGCAGCTGCTACAAGACAGCCTCACCTGGGCTCTGTCAAGATGGAGCCCAGGCTGACCCAATCTTAGCGGGCTCCAGGCTCACCATGCATGGTACTAACTCTGCACTCAGGAAGTGGGAGGCTGGGGTCAAGCACAGCCTGCTCTGTGGCCCTGCCCTCTCCCGGGGGCCCCTGAGAGGGATCTAGACCTCCGGAGAGCTTCCCACCAACAGGCACACCCTCCCCCCTGCCTTCCCAGGGCTGCCTCCCACCTTGAAGACCCAAAACTTCTTGTGGATGTGGACACTCAGGGCAGGACCAGCTCCCTTCCCTTGGACTGCAATAATCGGAGGTACCCACAGGAGCAGCTCTGCTCATCAATTCTGCATCTTCCTGAAAATGTACTTTTAAATGCCTTAATTGCATTTCAGAGCTAACCCTGTAAGCAGAGCAGCCGGAAGAGAAACCACGGAGAGAGCTTGGTGGTCAGGCTCTTTGTTTTAAATCAATCCAACATCTGCGACTAATGCAGCCTTGGGCTGCTCCTCCGGAAGCATTAGCCCTATTAGTGGGGGCTGGCAGGGACACAAAATAAGATATTTATGGGCTGGGCACGTGTGCATTGGCGTGGGGGCTGAGGCTGGAAGCGGCTGCGAGGGGAAAACACAGGTCAGCATGTTTGTGGAGTTTGCTGGTTCCACACCAGGCTGATGGTAGGGTGCAGGGTTACTGTGTCCTAGGCCCCACGCGCATTGGCACGATCTCTGCACAGTGGAGAAGACTGTGCTTTTCAGTCATCCCTCCAACCACAAGCAAGGGGCAGGGACCACAGGACGGGGAGTGGCGGGAAGTGTGCTTCAGTGAGGTCTTGAGAAACATCCACCACATGCTTTGAAGCCATGCTTAGGACAGAGTGCCCAGCAAAGCCTTGGCTCCTTCCATCTGACTTCTCTACCATCCGGGACATGGCCCTCACCCTCCTCTCAAAGATGGCTTCCTGCACATGGCCATTCCTGCCAGGAGGAAGAAAGAAGGGAAGATGCCACTCCTCACTAAGTGAACTGACCCAGCGGCACATGGAGCTCTCATGTCCTGCTGGTCAAGCTTAGTTGCCAGGGAGTTGCTAACACAGTGCACCATGGAGAGCTTTTGCACACACACACACAGACAGTGCACCATGGAGAGCTTGCGCACCCACACAGACAGTGCACCATGGAGAGCTTGCGCACACCCAGATGGTGTGCCATGGGGAGGTTTGGGCCAAGAAGGTAAACAATGCCTTGCTCAGGTCTCCTTGTGGGCTTCCCCATGAGGAGCTGTGGGCCAGGCTGGGGAAAACATATGTCTAATCACAGACCCAGCGTTAGGGAGCCAGCTTGTCCAGCAGGAACAAGGAGAGGACAGCCAGGCTAAAGGCCTCTGAGCACCTCTACCACACAACAGGAGAGGACTCATCTTGTCAAGAGCAATCTGGCTGCGTCCCCAGACGGCATCCTGGGTCTCCACCAGTCTCACCTCCAGAACGTGGCCATGATCTTGACCCCGCCCTTCAGTGGCCGGGCAGCGTGGCTGCCCACTTGGACACAGCTCAGGCTCCTGCATGGCTCGCAGCCTCTCTACCAGTTCCGCCCAGCTCTGCGGTCTCTACTAACCCCAGCCTGCCACCTCCCCGCAATGGACTCTCCCGTGCCCCCTCTTCCCCATAGCTGGTCAAACCACTCCTTCCACCGATGTCTTGTGACTCGGCCCCATCTGTCTTCCCAGCTCCCTGCCCATCTCATGTTGTACTCCAGGTCACCCCGGCTTTAACACGCCCTGGTTAGCTCACGGGTCTGTGAGGCCAGGGTCTGGTCACCACTGATCTGGGGCCTCTGTGTAAGGTCTCACCAGGTTGAAGTTGGGGTACAGTCACTGGGTTTTCATCTGACTCAACCGTGGAAGAGGTTGCTTCCCAAGCTCACACAGGCTGTTGATAGGAAACAGGTGGAGCTGAGGACTCGCTTCTCTTGGCTAGTGAGTCGAGCTGGCCCCCAGTCACCGTCATATTCTGTGCAGTAGCGCCGTCGCTCTGCAAACCTCCACAGAGCAGCAGCGCTCAGACGGTGAACACTAACATGGCCTCCTGCTCACCATGCCCCTGTGGGCCACAGAGCCACTTCACTGGGAGACTTGAAACTTCTCTTAGGCTCAAAGACACCTCTTTTCCCTTGGTTCTGCCTCTCTCTCCCGCCAGCAGGTCTTCATCTGGCCTGTCCCTCTGCTGCACACATTCCAGGCTCCTGTCCCAGGGAGAGAAGCTGATTTCTCTGGGCTCCGGTGGTGTGCGAGACTCTTTACTAGACTACTCGTGTGCCTGACTCAATTACCACACCCACCGCACTGCAAACTCTCACGGGATCAGGGCTGTTTCGGAGTTGGGGCTGGCACACAGCAGGTATCCAATACATGAGTGTGAAGGAAGGCTGCTGTGAGTCCCTCTACGCAGACTGCTCCAGCCTCGTTCCTTTAGTAAGCTACAGTGAGGCCTCTGCCCTGTCCTTGCCATTCCATGAGGGCGAGCATGGAGGACAGAACTCCCAACCCCACCCCACCCGAGTCCCCACCTGCTTAAGAAGACTGCAGTGGGATTTTCACGTGTTGAGGTTTCACAAGAGGTGGTCCAAACAATAAGCCGGTCCTGTCGGGGGCCACAGGGATACTGAGGATTGCACCACTCTGCTCCCAGCACCCGGGGCTGAGCTTTTGTGGATTAGCTGTCTTCCCTGGTGTGTTCCTCGGGAGCCTTTCATAATTGTTCTCGTTACGAAGCTCCTCCTCTTTCTGCTGCAGCTTCTGCCTCCAGCTCCAAGACCAGCTATGGGCTACATAGGACCTTCAGCAAGAACTGAAATCCAACAGGTCCCGTCCAGGGATCTGCAGGGCAAGTGGCCCGTAAGCAGGAGGGTGTGCCGCTGCTCCTGTGCTTTGGTTTTGGAGATTAAGGGATGAGTCCATGGGTAAAGAGGAGCAAAGCAGCCCTGATGGCCCCGTCTGTCATCCAGCCGCACTGTTAGAAGCCTGGCACGGAGGGCTAGTCTGAATGGACAGCAAGACTGAGCTCTAAAAAGTGGGGAGGCTCTGCAGGGGTGGCCCAGCGGTTAAGGGTGCTGTTGCTCTTTTAGCCGTCCACTCTGGCTGGGCAGCTGGAGAGTGCCAGCCCTCTGTGGCCTTCGTAGGCACCTTCATGCACATGCCCACATGTGAATAAAAGTTAACACTTGTTAAGGGGAAACAGCACGGCGATACCAAGGGCTTTTTTAACAGCATCTGTGGGGACCGTCTTGCCCCCACGAATGTGCGTCTTGCTGTTCAACATCTGCTCGGATTCAGTAGGCAATGTGGGCCCTTGACTTTGGGGCCACAGTTCCTATCGGAGAAGCAAGGAAAAGGTATATTATCAAATGCTGCTGGGATCTGACTGGAGAATATTTGTCTCAGGGGAGGGTTTCTCACCTCTGGAAGGAGGACACATTAGAGTCAGTAGTATCGGCAAAAGAAACAGAGCCACCTGAGACCCGCCCCGCCCTGCCCCGTCATCAGCTCACCACTCTGTCCGAATCATCTCTGGGACTGCTAAGAACCCAGAGTCATCCCGTATGTAGGGAAGGTCACATCCGACATACTGCCTCTCTAGAGCCTTGTTCCAGAGCTGACACAAAATGCATGACAAATGCAGCGTAACGGCCGGTTTATTTTGACTCACAGTTTGAGGGTATAGGACATCGTGGCGGGGAAGTGGGTGAGAATTGTGTATGAAAATGTCCAGAATTCAGAGGTCGGGGCCAGTTTCATCAGACTCACATGACCATTCAGCCAGCTGTCTCTAGTAAAAGTACAGGCGCTCTCTCTAGGTGCTCTCGCCTGCAGAGGTGGGTGAAGATCGTGTGTGGAAAGATGTGTGAGCCGCCTGTTTGTCTGGTGGACATGGCCTTTGGGGAATGGCTTGAAGGACAGAGTTAACTGGTGGATAAAACCGTTTTGAAATCTTGCCAGAAAGTTTCAGCCCAAAGCAAAATGCTGTGAGAGACAGCCCTCTCTTGCACACCCCTCCTTGCCGCCACGGCTGGGTCTCTGCAAGCAGCAGAACAGGTGGGTGACTGGCAGGATTTTCTGGAGGGCCATCTCCCTGCTAGTCTAACTGGGCAGAGAGCAGAGTGCTGCTTGACAAAGCTTTGGGGGGGAGGGGTGTGCTGAAGGCGTGGGGTGGGGTCTGCCTCTGAACAGGGCTGTGGGTGCAGCTTTCCGGCCTGGGGCCTCTCCCCCCAGCCCTGCCTGCCAGACAGGCCCCTTCCCTGGCGCTGCTTCCCCGGCTGGAGACACAGTCTGTCTCTGTGGCAGATATTGGTTCATCGATTGGGTTTTTGTTGCACCAGCTCCAAAGCCTGTCGGGAATGTCCTCAGCTTGTCTTTGAAGGGGAAGCTGACTCGGGTGGGAGGCTGGATGTTGTCCTAAATTAAGCTCCCGTGGTGCTGGAGAGACTTCAGCGGCCTCTTCATCCTGCCCCACTCAGGGCTCCACGAGGTCATCCAGACAAGCAGGGCTCCCAGCATCCTGGAAAGGTCCCTTCCTGTTCCTTATCCACAGAGAGAGCCCTAGACACGGTCTCTGCAGCAACCACAAATAAGAGCCACCCTTCCTTCCCTTAACTAACAGGTATGTTTTCCTCCTTTTAGAATGTGAATTACAAAGGCCATTTCACAGCTTAAAAAGATTTAAAAAAAAAACAAACCTTGTAATTGGAGGATCAAGAGGCTTTTTAAAAGGCTTTGTTGATTCTACAAAGGCTTGATATAAATGGCTGCTAAATTCAATGCTGCAGGAAGGAACAATTTGGACACCCTGCACCTTCTTTCACATCTATGTACCCTGGAATCTACCCTGCCACCATTTCTGTTTTGTTTTTGTTTGGGGGATAAGGTCTCCCGTTGTCCAGGCTGGCCTCCAAGTTGCCATGTTGTCAAGATGGCCCTGGGCTCCTCATCCTCCTGCCCCCAAGCGCTGGGATTACAGGTGTAGTGGGTGTGGGGCATGCCACTCCAGCCAGCTTACACAGGGCAGGGGTGGAACCCACCCGAACCACCCCTCCCCAGCCCCCTCTCCAGCCCATCGGGGGAGGCTTTGACAAATTCTGTTTACAGTTCTCCACAGAAGAAATTCCCACATCCCAAACAGAGTTCTAATACAAAGGCGTGAGTTCAGCCATCCAGCTTCCCTTTCCTGCAGCCAATGAGAAAAGCACCGCTGTCCACAGTGACGCCTCTTGTTTTCAAAAGAAGCCCAAACTGTAAACACACAGGCCCACCTCACAGCTCGGTGGCTAGCGCGTCTGCACAGGTGAGAACTGTATCACAGAGCCCGTGTCCATGCTGGTCGGATGTGTCAGTCCACCTGAAATCCCACTCTGTGGAGGTGGGGGCCGAGCAAGCTGGCCATGCAGACAAACTACGCCAACACGGCCTGGGTTCTCCTGAGAGACCCTGCCTCAGAGAAATCAGAGAGAAGAGGGTAAGGATGATTCCTGACACCAGCCATGGGCTCCACAGCACATGTGTGCACCCACACAAGTGAAAAGGCACACATATATGCACTGCACATCACAGACACGTGAGGAGGGATCCCCCCAAAGTGTGGACATTAAGCTGTGCAGACTGCTGTGAGCAGAGCAGGAGAGCTCACATTACCTACACCCCAGTTTCCTTTCAGTAAATGAGCCTTGGGCGATGCCAGGAAAGCTGTGTGCCTACTGTGGGAACATGCTTGGATATTGTGCTTCAAAGGTCTCAATTTTAGTGTGTGTGGCTTTGAACATGGGGTGCAGTGCCCGAGGTGAGGAGAAGAGGGTGCCGATCCCCAGGCAGGTGTGGGCTGCTCTGGGAACTTGTGTCCTCTGCAGCGGCCATCTCTCCTGCTCTGAGTCTACGCTTCCACAAGCTCGTTCTCGAGCTGGGGTGTGGCTCGGTGGTAGAGCTCATGGCTAGCATACTGAAAAAGAATTGAATTCTGTTTGTTTTCCTTTCTCCCTCCATCTGCACACTGTTAGGCCTCGTTCAGATCTGCCTTTGCCTCTGTGTCCAGAGAGAGTCAAATGGGCTCACAGCCTTGCTCTGTCAGGACAGCACAGGCATCACCATGGAACAGGCAATACCACCCACGCCAGCAGAACTGGAGCTGGCAAAGGCAGTATGGCAGAATCCAGAGAAGAGTCTGGAAGGCTCCACTCCACACCAGCTGGGCCAGTCAAGCAATGATCCTCATCCCAAGTTTATTTGCTTACAAGACAGGCCCAAGGACCTTCACTTCACCTGGCAAATGCCCACAAAGTGTGGCCAGCTGTGCCGTCTATGTCAGAAATGCTAGACCCGTGAATGAGACCTACTACTGCTACCTGGCCCCCGCATCTAGCTAACCCGAGGGCCCGTGCTCTAGGGCCGAGCTGTAGCCTGTTATCCTGCAGCGCCCCTGTGGCCACCAATGAACCTTGAAGCCGAGGAAGACTGAGGGGAGACAGGAAAGCGCTCTTGGCCTTTGAGGGTCCATCTGAGGGCCTGGTTCCAGCCTTCCTTCCCAGGACTCCACTCTTTCCTGGTGTAGGGTCACACCCTCTCCCTTTCTCACCATTAACTCCCTCTTCTTCCCTAAGCCCCCCACTCTTACGTGGGACATAAAAAAGCAGCAGGTTCAGGAGAGCAGGCAGTAGGGTGAGGCTCCACCCTGGGGGCATCATTTCCAGAGCCACAGAGAGAGCACAGCATCCAGGATCTGACCCTGAGACCTTGCCTCTCTCCCTGTGGGTGAAGGGAGGCCACGTGAGGATGCGTGGCCCAATCACCTCCTCCTGCCTCCAGAACCCGCAACACTTTTTCACACAGCTCCGAGAACACACTATACTCCCGAGAACAGCCACCCAAGCCAGCTGTTTCCTCTACCTGAATTCAGAAACAGGAGCTGTGCCAACCTGGCGGTGCCCCAGTGGGGACACGTGGAAGGCAGAGCTCATAGCTACCCCGGTTCTGAGATCTAGGCCACCCTCCAGTCCCTAGCGTGATGACTCAAGCACCAAGTCGCCGTCTGACGAACAACCTCAGCCATTAAGAAATGGAACAAATTACTAAATGGGAGATGCAAAAGAAACCCAGGATTAAATTAGTCCATTCTTTATAAATAATGCATGATGCTTTCGCTCCCTGGTCCTTATCTTTGTCTAGTGGACTTGAAAAAGCAAGGGCTCCCATAGGCAGAGGAATGGGCTCGGGATGCCCCTTCCTGAGGGCCCCAGGGATGGCAGCGCAGGAGACAGGCTGCTTTCTGCAAGGTCGTGGGCCCGAGTCAGCAGCTTGAAGCCAGGTGCTGCAGGGCAGGCTTGGCCCCTAGGGCTGGGTAGATGGAGCTTCGGCCGACATGCCACCTCTGTGGGTGTGCTGTATCCCTGAGGCTGAGGCTCTGTGGAGCACTGCTTGGTGGGCCAGGTCAATCTAAGGCCCCTGTTGCCCACCACCCTGTCCGGCATGCCCCTTCCCCAGAGGATTTGGTATTTCTAGGCTTTGTGTCATCCTGCAGGGTGGCAGACCTTCTGGGTGTGTCTCATTACTCGGAGTGTCTTAATCCCTTTTCATCCACGCTGGGGACAGGACGAGTCTGACCGTCTTTGTGGCCAGTCTTGCCACATGTATGTAACGAGAGAAGAGAGACACCAGCCACCAGCCACAACACTGCCAAGGACACCTGTTCCCCAGCTGAGAAGGAGAACTTGCCCTGATCTTGGCCATGATGGCCTCTTGCACGTCTCTAACCCCTGACCGATGGCGGAGGCAGAAACAAGAACCTTATCTCAATGCTTGGGAAGTCAGGCAGGGTGGGGAGCCGGGAAACGGAGACAGGAGGAGATCGCCCCCTGCTGGTCAGAGCTGGGGATGGCATACCGATAGCCTGTTCTGGCATCACGGGAGGGCTCAGAGGGACTGCAGTGGCTATGGCTCCTTGCAGCATCAGCCAGCTGTGTGGTTCTGTGTGATCCTGTGTTATTCCTAAGCAATGGGTCGGGTCGGGGCATTCCAGACAATCAATGGTGTTTATTCTAGAACTGGGGGAGGGAGGTTCCTAAAGAAAGTTTACAGATTGTGCAAATGTTGGGAAGTAGAGCATCTTCCCTGCACTCCCAGGCACCAGCTGTGAGCTGAGACAAGAGCGGGGAGGGGGAGGGGCAGGAGAAGGGCAGTGCCAGGAGTCTCATCCATAGACTCTTACATCATAGCAGCAAGTGACACACCGGTAGGGTGGCCATGGCTGGGCAGCACGGATGGGCTCTGAGCTCATTGAGGAAACCGAGTTCTGAGCCAGGATCACAACCAGAGTCTAAGCCGTGCTTTCTTCACACCGCCTAGATACCTCTGAGCCTGGGCCCCCTGTGTGTGGGGGCGGGATGCTGCTGTCTTACCTGTAGCCAATGGGCTTCGGTGGCACCCCATGGTCTTGCCACACTGCCTTGCCTCCTCTGATGCTCCAACGGGGAGCAAGGTCAGATTTTTCCGTGTTCTCAGTATTCCAGCTCATCTGGTGCATCTGGGATTTGCTCTCTCCTCACCCCTGCCTCTTGCTTAACTGTTCCCTAGATGAAATTTCAGTCTTAGCCAACAGGGCACCGCTCCTACTCCAGCCAGGAGTCAGAGTGTCCTCCCTCGAATCCTCACAGCCAGCCCGTCGCTCGCACCGCCCTGGCCCGTGTGACACTGATCTTCACAGCTTTCTGTGTGGTCCCCTCCCCCCGGATGCACTGGGAAGTTGACAGGAGAACAGGAAGACTGAAGAAAGCCCAGCCATCGTAATTAACATGCAGAATGCTTTTCTGGCAGTGCACAGGCTGTGGCAAATCGGGAACTTCTTAGCACAACATATATTTAATCTGTGGCACTCGATTCCACATGAAAGTCAACCAGATATTTTAGGGCGCTGACAAGGACTCTCAGACTGAACTGTGAACAGACGCAGGTGCAGCAAACACACCTGGTTCTTTTCTAGGATTTTTTTTAAGATCTGCTGCACCCACGCCAGGCTGGCCCTGAACCCAGGTAACCACGGATGACGAGGCATTTCCAATCTTCCTGGCCCCACCTTCCTCCCTAACTGTCGGGTTACAGATGTGCAGGTTTATAGAGGGCTTCAGGTGGAGCTGGGGGTGCCATGCCCTCTGAGCTACGCCCCAACCCTCCTGTGTGCCAGGCACCAGGGAGGTGATGGCCAGAGTCTGGTGGTGGAGTTTGGACGAGCAGTTCCTAGTTCACCTCGAAACTCACATTCTGTAGGGCGTGAGGGGTGGGTGAAGAAAAAAACAGGGAAGCAAAGCAACAAAGGGGCCAGTCACCCTGAAGCGGGCTGCTGAGGTGACGCCTGACCTCCAGACAAGGCTGAGATGCAGCAGGGGTGAGGGGGCCTGGGCACGCCCAGAAGAGTAGACAGGAAGCCTCCCAAAGCACAGGTTGCTGAGGTGAGCCTTCCAACAGAGTCTTTTCCTGGAATTAAAGGTTTCATTTGCTACAGGCCTGTGGGGAAAGGTTGTTTGGCTGAGGGGATGAGGAAAATAGCTCACTACAGGGAAAAGAAGCCAGCTGCAGGCCACATCACACACAGGTGGAAAGATCCAAAACCTCACAGCATGAAAGCCAACAGAGATCTGGAGCTGGTCAGAAAGAAGAGGAGAGGATCGCCACAAATCACAATCCCAGATGAAAATCGAATGAATTGTGTACGTTGAAATGAAGGCTTTTGGTCAAAAATGATGCTGTTGGCAAAGAGCTGGGTGGGCTCAGAGAGACTATGTTACATTGCTCAAAGCCCGAGACTGGCGTGGAGAGCGAGGGCGGAGGAGAGGACACAGGGACAAATCCTGGCTGGTTGCTTTATAAATAAAGTTGTATTGGATCACATTTGCACTCATACATGCCTGTGCTGCCTCTGCAAAGCTGCAGGGCCAAGATAGAGACACACGAAGCCTACAGTATTTACTATGTAGCCTTTTGTGGAAAAAATTGTATCACCTCCCTCCCCCCACCTAGATGGTAGAGAGCAGGAGATATACCATTCAAATTGTCAGCTGGGGCTAAAGATATGGCTTGGCTGTTAGGAGCACGTGTTGCTCTTCTAGAGGACCAGGGTTCAGTTCCCAGCACCCATGTGGTGGCTCATAACCATCTCTAGCTCCGGGTTCAGGTGATGTGACGCCCTCGTCTGGCCTCCCTGAGCATCAGGCACACATGCGGTGAATGTACACACACACAGGCAAAACACTCATGCACATAAAATAGAGATAAGAAAAAGTGATGTCAGTAGGCAGCTATGTCCTGGTGGTGTGTGACGGGACGACTTGACCCTGCTGATGACTGAGCCTGAGTCCCTCAGCAGCAGGCTGTATGCCCCGCCCCCCAGGCAGGTAGCTGTCATTGAGGGCAGAGCCTGCAGGTTCAGAGCTTATTCTGCTCTGCTGGAAGATTAGAATCCCACAGCATCTCTGTATCTTCCTCCCCCAGTCCAGGCACCTTTTGCTTGGCTGGGGGGTGGGTGAGAATAAAGAGGGCCGATGCTGCTTCCTGGGGAGGCAGAGGCAGCGGACTCTAACTTGCCCGAAGCTGCCCAGCCTTTGGGGGCCCAGCTGACTCCTCTAGAGTGGTTTTCCTTTTCCTTTTCTTCTCCAGTCCTAGGGACTGACCCCTGGGCTCCTGTACTCTCCCCAGCAGGAAGTGTGGTGCGCATGAGGATTCAAGGGCAGTTTCTTTTCTCATCTCTGTGACCAAGTATCTGGCAGGGAGCAGCTTAAGGGAGGAGGGCTTCATTTTGGTGCACAGTTTGAGGGAACATAGTCCTTCATGGTGGCAAGCAAACAGCTTTGGGGCAGTGTGAGAGGACAGAGAAGCCTCTTGTCCGTGTCTCTGTGACTAGGAAGCAGACAGCAAGTGGGACAGGCTAGAACCCTCAGCATGGCCCCCTCTGCAGAGACCCGCTCCCCCACCTCCCACCCACCTGGGCCTTAGTTCCACAGCCTTCCCAGACAATGGCATCCGCCAAACGGAGGCGCCTCTGAGCAACACTTAACAGTCAACCCACAGCAAGGAGGGTGGCCGGTCACCAGCGTGGAGGGGAGGAGCTTTGCCCTCCTACCCCAGACAGGCGCCTGCCGGCCTGGGAGGGAGAGGCAGCTGCACATCCTTGGGGAAGGAGCAAAGCCTGGGGCTTTCCGCCAGCAAGCCGAGTGGGACTCTGGGACAGCAGGGAGAGCCAGAGCGCAGTGGCTCCAGGGAGCCCTCCCACCAGTTCACAGTCCTGGCTCCAGTTCAATGCCGGCAACGGGACAGATGGCCAGCAAGTCCATCAGTCATGGCCTTGCCCTTTCCACGTCCCTGGTCAAGCACAGCCCTGGAGGCCTCCTCACTTAATCACAGCATTCAGCAATTAGCAGTTCATCAGTGTCCCGCAGCCCTTCCCTTCCCGGCTTTCTCTGAAAGCCAAAGGGCTTGAGCCTCAAGAGCACTCTCTGCAGGGGGCTGTGGCTTGGGCGAGAGCCAGGCCTGGTGTGAACAACAGTTAGGGCATAGCATCACTCTTGATAGGCAGGGCGCCCCTCTTCTCCCTGACAACACAGAACTACATTTGAAGGTTTTTCTGCAGTCCTGCATGGTCTGCCTGCTGCTGGGTGGACAGGCCCGTTTTCACGGTGCTGCTAACGGCCTCCAGGTAACAACGACCACTTGCCAGTGATTTCGCGGTGTCAAACAGGGAAGCCAGGTGACCCTAAAATGTTCCTTACTGTCAAGCTCTCTCACCAACGCCAAAGGACACACTGCGAGTGAGGTGAACCCCAGCCTGTGGCACTCAGTGTATTACACTCTGAGGCAGCCTTAGTGAGCCGCGGTAAACACTCGCTTGGCAAGAGGCCTGCCAGACAGTGCGAGGACCCGAACCTAGTAAGCAGATCCACAGAGAAAACAAACTCGCTCCGAAAAGTGGGCGCGGTGGTGCGCCACCCACACAGGTGAAGACTAGAGGAGCGTTGGTTGTGGGGTCCGCCACGCTGTGAGCGACCCTGGCTCTACAAGGCTGGAGAGACTGTCACCCTCTCCTCATCCCCAAGGGCTCCAGCGTGTGTACAGCACATACCGTACACACACAAACATGGATAAAAATAAGTAAGGCGCAGGCCTCCGCGTTGACCACACGTGTGTATGCTCTCACGCCGGCGCACAGGAACAGGCGCAATCAAGGATTTTATTGAGCGCCCGTGGACAACAGGGTGCCGTG
>CM053749.1:1595731-1608313 GCA_028658305.1 Pachyuromys duprasi
CGGGCGGGAAGGCCGGACGGGCCGCGCGCTGGGAGCGGCCTGGGAGCGGAGCCTTCTGCTCAGAGTTCCTCGCCCTCCCCTCCTGTGGTGCGCGCGCGTGTGCGCGTGTGTGTGTACCTCTGGGGGGGAGGGGAATGAAGGTAGCGCGTGTAGCCCAGGCTGGCCTTGACCTAGTGAGTAGCTGAGCACAGCCTACTACCTGGTCCTCCGGCCTCCCCTCTCGAGCGCTGGGACGGCACGCTTTGTCACAGCCCCGCTCCTTCCTTCCTGGTGTGGGAGCCCGGACACCCGAGGGTCGGCACAGGAGCAGAGCGCCACGGTGCCGCGCCGCGGGGCGGGGGGTGGGGGGGCTCCTCCTGCAGGCGGAGGCCCCGCTCCTTCCTCTGTGAGCGGCGGCCGCGGGCTCCCAGCACACCCCCACCGCGAGTCTGTTCTGATGACCTCTGGCCCGGCGCCGCACCCACGAGAGGCAGGCTATGGTTTGTGCAGTAGTCACGAGCTCGGCCTTTGTATCTGTGGCCAACAGGGGGCGCTACAGGCTTTAAAAGACAGCAGGTGTCGGCTCTCTCACACATTCACACGCACGCGCGCGCGCGCACACTCACACACACTCACACACGACAGAGATAAGACTTCACACACCGGGCTGGACTAACCCAGGTCTCAGCGTGTTGGGCAGGACTGCCCGTGTCAGCTGAGTCCCTGGCGGTATGAGTCCCGGCGCTCACCTCTCCTGCAGCTCCAGCAGGAAGGTGTGGGCTGTGGGACACTGGGTCTGGGGTGAGCCGGGGAGGAGGTGGCCGGGGCAGACAGCAGCACGGTGAGGCCTCCTCCACGCCTGCTGGCTCGTGTCGCCTCCCTCTGCCCGTGTGCTCTGCAGGCCAGCTCTGCCTGCCCTTCCCACTGTCACACCCATCTCTGGCTCTGTCCTGGGGAAAGGCTACCTGCCTACTCTGGCTCAGTTGCTGAGGTGAAGTCAGAAAGCCTGCGGGCCCTGTGCCTCTGCCTCTCCTGCCTTTCCTGCCTTTCCTGTCCTTCCCACCTGGATGTTCTCAAGCCTCTCCACTCATCAAGGCCTGAAAGTGCCAAGATGGCTGACGTGTAGACGCGCCCCAGCTCAGCACCCAGCTCACTCGGCACCCCATTGAGAGGCACCGGGTGACAGCACGGGGTCACACCTCAACCTTCTCTGACTCCACAGCCTTGGCCACCATCTCACACTAAGACCTCCGTCCCTGGCCACGTCTTCACAGTGAAATGCATATGGAGGGGCAGATCCAGAGGGCATGTGTCAGCCTCATACAACGGCAGTGCTGGCCCCGGGGAGGAGGGGCAGGGACATCCGAGCCAGGAGAGAGCTGGGCGCTGGCAGCAAAGGTAGCCCACAGGTGGGCAAGGCCTGGTCTCCATCATCTTTGCTTGGCAGGATGCTTGCTAAGGTACATGCTGAAAACATTTGGTTTTGAAACAGGTTCTCACTCTGCTAGAATGAGATCTGGCTCACACTGCTCCAGACCCTAGGTAGTGAATGCCTGTCAAGCCCTTAGCAGTGTGTAGTACATGCTCAATAAACAATGGACATGCTATGGGTCTTCCATGAGCTAGGTGGGCTCTGAAGGAAAGCAAGGAGAAAAGTTCCCAAAACAGTTGTTTATTTAAGACAGGGTCTCACTGTGCGGCTCTGGCTGGCCTCACAGTTTTCCACCTGCCGCTCTCTCTTGGATGCTGGAAAGAAAGGTGCGCACCACCTTGCCCGGCTCAAAAATGTGAGCAGCACCCACATCCTCAAAGCAAGCAGCTGGCCTCTCAGTGTGGAGCATTCAGAAAAAGGCGCCCTGGTAGGTGGGGGTCACCCTGGTAGGTGGGGGTCACACTAGAGGCTCAGAAAGGAGTCTCCTGTTTTGGAGGGGGTTCTGTCTCTTTAAAGCCAGAAAACAATGTTTTGCCCACCCAGCCCAGGCTGTCTGCCCGTGGCTGCCCAGATTTCAGCTCCACCAGGTAAAGAGAGTGAAGATCTTTCAGTACAAAGACGCAGTGATGTACACGGGCCGTGCTTTCCATGAGGGAGAGGGAGGAAGTGACTTCTCACCACCTAAATTCCAAGGCTGACAGGGGAATCCAGGAGTGTGATTGGCATGACCGAGTGCCTTTTACCCATTGAGTCATCTTCCTGGCCCTGTGAAATAATGATGGTCTCCAGTCTGCTTCCAACGTCAATTGGTTGTCAACAGCAGGGCCTAGGTCTAAATTCCAGTTCAGTCCCTTGCTGTAGCAATGCACTCCTGGGCCACAGGTCCCCTGCCCTCAAGCAGTCATGGCTTCAGGATGGACAGGAGAACTGCCTGGGACTGCCCCCTTCCAGCCTCCGACCCCCACCCCTGCCAGGGCCTTGGGAGCTCAGACCCAAGCGTGGTCTGGCTGTGAGATCTGCTGGCCCACCACCAGGGGTTGCAGGACCTCTTCCGAAGTCCAGCAGATACCGCTGTGGCCCTGGGAAGCCTGGCCAGGCCATATGGCAGAAGGTCTTTTGAACTGTAGAAGCTGCTGGGATGCTTTCTTTAGCCTAGTGGGTTTTTCTTCTTCTTTTCAAACCCTCTGAGAAGGATGTAAGTTAATTGATTGCACAAAAGCTGTTTGAGCTCCCTTGCTCTCTCTTCTGCAGCTGGATGAAAGTGTGTGTCTTTGAAGTGTGTTAATTTAACACCTTCCTTGGCTCCTCCCTCTCTCCCACACCAGAGAGGGGAATGGACTGCATGGCATTTACAGCTGCAAGAACTGCCTGGGGGTGCAGGCCAGAGCGGGAGGAGAGCTCTCCTCCTCTTCTACTATTTCGGGGAATTCATCCCAAAATAGGTAAAGCAAAATAGCATCCTGATTAATGTGCAGCATCTTAGAGACAGGAAACAGCGCTGCTCTGTGTTCTCCTAGGACAGAACTCCAGCATTGGGCCAACCTGGCTCATCCCCAGCCTCTACCCTCCCCAGCCAGCTTCACCCCTTCACAGCAAGCCCACACACTGCCAGAGAGTTTGCCATGGATGCATGGATGAGGAGGATTCAGGGCCTGGGGTGGGGGACAGGGCAGGGCAGCAAGGACACAGGGCTGGAACGTTCCTTGTTTCACTTGGGGAAGTTCCTCTGTTGAGCTAATGCTGGGCTGGTATGAGCTTGCTAAACTGGAAGCTGGAGCTTTTCACAGACAACATGGCTCTGTCGAGAGGCGACATCACCAAGTTATTGATTGAGTTTCAGCCTCATCGTCAGGGCTGAGTTTGGAGTTGTTCAGACTCAAGGTCCTTCCTCTGACACAGGCCACCCTGGAGCGGCCACCCAGGCTCCCTGCCCCCCACTCCTGATCTCCTCAGCTTAAAGACTCTACGTAGTCTCAGTTTTGGGGATCCTGAGTCCACAAGGGGGGCTCCATCCTCTCCCTTCATCCCCCAAGTCAGCTCAGAATCAGGTTTACCATTAACTTGACATAGAAGAGAGAGGTGGACAGAGGCAGAGACCACGGTGGATAGGGTCACTCTTTGCTGTGGCTCTGGCCATCCTAAGGGTGGGAAAGGGAGCCCTTCTCTGCTCACCTCTGTAACCTCACACGCATTGCGGCTCAGAGTCTTCCTGCATGCAGCCTGGTCTGCACTTCTCTTCCTTCCCACACCCAGACCACAGAGGGTGGAGAAGTCAACCATCTTCCTTCCTAGCTGAATTGCTCTCTCTCCCTTACTGGGTGGGTCACCTCCCATCTCCCACAGGGTTATCTGTCCCCTGGGGGCACACACATGCACGCTCACTCACATGCGTGTGCATGCATCATCTGAATAATTATTTTTCACATATTTGCACGTCTTAGTAGAGCCATTGACACATTGACAGTTAGAATCTGAGAGAATACTGTTCTAGGGAAACCATAACCCTCCTTGGATTTATTGAAAGCAACAGGATCCCTTGATCATTGTGACAGGGCTCAGAGTGTGCCCTGTGTGGTGTGTTCAAGGCATATTCACAAGAACTCTCCCTTTCCATCTCTTGGAGCCCTAACAGAAGGCAGAGACACAGCCAGGGTCATCATTTCCCTCCGACAGTTGAGGAATCTGAGGCAAAGGGCACATGAGTCCTTCCTAATGTAGTCTGGGCTCCCTTGGGGTGTCTCCTGGCTGGGGTCTTCACACCATGCTCCAGCCTCCCCAGGATGAGCTGGCCCTCCTCACCTGCCACACAGATGCTCTGGAGACAGCAGGGAGCAAATGCAACTTAGAGGCTGCTCTGCCTTAGACCCGGGATAGAGGCGGCCATGAGGATGAGGAGGGACAGGGAGCAGGCAGGGTGCTGACCATCTCTGAGTCCCAAGAAGAACCAAAGGTATTTGATTTGTCCACCAACAGAAGAACCACAGCCTAGACGCTCACCAGCCCTGTCGGGAGCAGGCCAAAAGCTAGTCCTTAAGATGTGCACAAGATTTAGGACCCCACGAGCCCTAAAAAGCCCTACAGTCTGAGACCTCCTCTGCAGCACCCTGGACAGCAGCCAGGAAGGTGGGTTTTGTCTTATCTGCAGCACCCTGGACAGCAGCCAGGAAGGTGGGCTCAGCCTTGTCTGCAGCACCCTGGACAGCAGCCAGGAAGGCGGGCTCTGGTGTGAGTACAATCGTTGACGCCAGCAGTGAGGATGCTGCCATGGCATGAAGATCCCCGGCCTTTCTAGGGCTGGAAAGGCGGCTTTCAGAAGACTGAAGAGACTGCTTCCTCCTGCAGAGAACCCGAGTTTGGTTCCCAGAACCCATGTGGAGGCTCAGACCACCTGTGCCTGTAGTTTAGGCAATTGTGACGCCCTCTTTTGACCGCTGCAGGCACTAGACACACATGGAGCACATGCAGATATGCAGACAAACACTCATGCAATGAAAACAGAAAAAAAAAAAAACTTTGAAGAGAAAAAATTCATCTTTTTCTTTGTCTCTATCAGTTTCTCTCTTTCTCTGCACGCGCGCGCGCGCACACACACACACATACACACACATTCCCATCGCTTTTCCTCTCATTAAACTAATAATTTTCTCTGTATACAGAACATTCATAGTAGTCTTGGCACTTTTTAAAAATTCAGTGACTTTTCTTATCAATTTAATTATTTCAACACATTGTTCAAGTTAATTAACTTTTCAGAGTTGATTTAATTTTGTAGTCACAAAGGGTTTTTAAGCCCAAGGAAATTGTTTTTAAAAGTCAATAATACAACATGGGTGTTTGTTACTGAAGATTGAGCTGTGAAAAACCAAACATCTGCATTTCCAGTCAGCACCCCAGCCCCGCCCACATGTCCCTCCTTAGTGTTCCTGTGTTTCTTTTTGTTGCTTTTTAAAAATATAAGTAAGAATATGAGATAATGCAAAATTGTACCCTTCTTCCCCCTTGATTTCATGAATATTTTAAAAATCCTAAGTGTAATTTCAATGGCTCTGTAGCGTTCATTCTCACATTCTGTGGGTTGTCTACACAACCCTAACTTGCCAAAACTTAGCATATTCTGTTTCTTCCTTATCACTGGGCACAGAGACAAACATGTCTGTGTGAACCTTTGACCCAAATGTGTCTATTTTCTCCAGGCAGCTGCTCAGAATGGAGGTTCCTGCCCAGGATTTGGAGTTTCTTGCCACCAGTTGCTAAATTGCCTTCCAAAAAGGGCAGAAGAGGAGAGTAGCCACGTAGTGGCTGAGAGCATTGAGAATTGGTTCATTCCTCTGCTTCCTTTGGTGAGCTGAACACCTTTCCCAGGCTGCTTTCAGTGTGCTGATGGTCTGTCCACGTGTGCTGTGAGTTTGCTGTCTTCCTGCTGGCTTGGTGGGAAGTTACTCATCAGTTGCCAGGAATACTTTCTTCCATTGCATGGCTTAAATTTTTACTTATTTCATTTTTGTGTTTTGTGTGTGAGTGTTTGTAAGTGCCCCCATGCATGCACATTCGTGTGAGTTGGGAACGGAACCTGCACCTTCTGCAGGAGCTGCAACCGCTCTTAACGGCAGAGCTGTCTCTACAGACCCTCTGTTCCATCTTCGAAAGCATTACTCTGTCGTTCACCCTCTCCCTCTTAGTTTGGCTTATGAAGTTTTTGGTGAATAGGCAGTAGTTCATCAATATTTTCCTTTGAAATGAGCCAAACAATAAAGAGCAATTATAAAAACATAAACCAAAGCTTCAGATAAAAAAATATAAAGCACAGGAGGGAGCAGATGAACGTTTTGCTCTGATTTGTCTGAAAGGCATCTGGAAGTCCAGCTGCACACGCGGCTCTTCCTGGGACTTTCCTTTATCCTTGTGGCCCAAAATGCACTCCCACCGTGTGTGTCCACATACTTTTGTCTTAGGTGTTGAGCTTTAGAATATTCTGGGCTTGTACTCACTTTGCATTTCAGCTCATTTTCCTATTGTTCTACTTGAATGTATCTCATTCAAATGGCCTTGTGGCTGGAGTGTGGGGCATGAAGATGGAAACAGCCCTCTGTACCAATGGCCTTGGGCATAGCATGGCAGATTTCTACCAACAGCAACAAGAAAATGAAATCAAGTCAGTGGAGCAGGCTGGTGTGGGTGTCGTGCTTTTAAATCCCAGCATAGGAGAGATGGGGGGTTGGGGTTTTTTGGCCAGCTTGTGGTACACAATAAGTTCAAGGACAGCCTGAGGTGACAAATCTGATTTTACCTGAGGTGAAAGAGAAGGGAGCGTAGGACAACTTCTCAAACTTTGTGGTCAGTGGTTGGTGGTGTCGGGGGTACCATGGGGCACATGCAGATGTCAGAGGAAGGGCCAGCTCTCTCCTCCAACCATGCAGGTAGCAGGGATTGAACGTAAGTGTTGGTTTTGTCATCAGTTACCTTTACCGGCTGAGCCATCACTCTTGTTTGGTCAAGTCTACCCCACAAAGGGCCCCTGTGTGGCTGGAGGAGACAATAGCATTGCATCAGGGGTATGGGGTCAAAACCCAGCTTTATTCCTGAATTCCCCATCTTTCTCTCAGCCACAGCAGAGCAAGGCAGGAGCCTGAACGCAGCCTGGAGTGGCCACAGCAGCTTTGCTCAAGGGTAGTGCAAGTCTCCGGTGGATCCCAGAGCAGTGTTCTCAGCTCGGGGTGTAAACCCACCTCACCCAGGAAACATTCTCCTGCTTCCCAGGGGAACCTATTCATGAGGTCGAGCCGGGTCATGCTATTGCAGGGAACCCTATAATCTGGGGCCTCCATTGGTCTCCCAGAGCACACCTCCTACGACAGCTCCTGGAGCCAAGCACCAAGAGTTTATCTGTGCTGTGATTCCCAGGTGAGCGGTGTGGCTCCTCAGCCCCGCTCGCCAAGACTGGGAGTTTGAAAGGCAGACGCTGCTGTCTCTCCCTGGAGCAGGAATTGGCTCCTCCCAGAACAGCAAGCTTCTCAAAGCAGTCTTTTTCTATTAAAAAAAAAAGTGTGTGTGCCTATGTGTGTGTACATGCTTGTGTGCGTGAAAACGTGTAGGCACATAGGTGCAAGCTCTTGGTATCAGGTAATTTCCTCAGTCCTTCCCCCACCTTACTCTTTTTTTTTTTTTAAAGATTTATGTGTGTAAAAATTTGCCTGCATGTATGTCTGTGTACTGCATCTGCACAGGTGCCCTGAAAGACCAGAAGAAGGGCGGATCCTGGAACTGGAATTGCAGATGGCTGTGAGCCATCATGTGGGAGCTGGAAACTAACCTGAATCTTCTGAAGAGCAGCGAGTTTCTTCACTCTGGGCCATCTCTCCAGCTCATGGCCACCTTATGTTTTGAGACAGGTCTCCCCCTGTATGCAGAGCTCACTAAGCAAGCCAGGGCAGCCAAACAAAGTGCTCTAGACCCCGCTGGCTTCTCTGTGGATGCAAGGGGTTGAGCTCAGGCCCTGGTAAGTGTATGGCCAACACTTTAGTAACCGAGCCATCTCCTCAGCCCCAGAAACCCTTTTCTGTCTCTGGCTGACACCTCCCCGGCCTCTCCCTAGCCTGTCCCTTCCTGTCTCCACATCTATGCGTCCAGTTTGTCTCCTTCCTGCCTGTGAGCCTTTGCTGAACAAGGCCCCTGTCCAGAGCAGAGCCTGGGGTGGCCTCTGCCAGTATTTGGGGCATACTGGAGAATAGGGTTTCTGTTTCTCTCGTGTTGTTAGGGAACTGTCAGCTCTCACCTGCACTTTGCTCAGCCCTTGATGTGCTAAAACATACTCATGGTGAGACGGTGGCCAAAGGTTAGCTGACTTGATCACGGAATTGCTCTCCCGGCAGCTTGGAGAGCCCAGGAGTGGAGTTTTGAGGAGGCGAGACCTGTCATTTGCCAGGTCAGTCCTTTGATGGGACATCTCAGCCCCGTGTGGGCTTATGATGTAATGCCAACGTGGCTAAGTGCCACAAGATAAGGTGGCTGAACTCCATCTTACTGGATCAGCAGGTAGTGAACTGACTTCCTCCTGCTTGGAAAACAGGACATCACAAGCTCCTGACCTTGCGGTGAGTACAGGAACCTGACTGCTCAGGAAGTGGGTGGTCCTCACACTTTCTTTTCTGTGGCTTGGTTACAATCTGTCACAGAGCAGGGTCCCTTCTGGGTCCAGATAGAAGATTTTCAGCTGTAAAGTCTTATTTTCTTTTTGGCACGGTAGTCTGCGGACCAGCACACAGCTTGTGCACTACACAGTGTGGAGGCAGGGGTGCCATAGCCAGAGGCCGACTGTAATACGATGTCTCTCACACAGAAAGAGTGCATGCGTGTGGGGTCAGCCTCCTGGGCATATGACTTTCCAATGCCTGGACTACTGAAACTTTTCCAGACAGTTCCACACACACTCTCATTGCTCCTCAGGAGCCTCTTGACACTTGTTACACTTCCTGAACAGGGCTCTCTGACGTCCTCATTTGCCCTGTGCTGTACCACCTCACATACTACACTGAATTTCTGTATGTCCAGAAATACCCGCCCCTTGCTCCCCCTCTTACATACTCATTATTTGGCTTTTTCTGTTACCAAACACTCCACATAGACAGCTTACAGGAGGGAAGGTTTGTTTTGGCTAATTCAATCCACCACTGAGGGGAAAGGCATGGTGGACCAGCCTTCATCTACAGCAGACAGAACTGCTCACAGTCCCAGCTGTTCCCAGCGGTTCCCAGCAGTTCTCAGCAGTTCCCAGCATCCCCATGGGAACACCATCTGCTGGAGACCGAGCTCTCAAGACACGAACCTGTGGTGGACAGTTCAGATTAAAACTATAGCATGTAGAAAATTCAGCATGGAGTTCTAAGTTCAAATCATCTTCCTTGAAAAGCATTTTAAACTTTTTAGATGATCCCTGTTTTAAGGATGAACCACTGGGCTCTCATTCTGCCTAGTGAAAGCATGTGGCCCCTTGTTCTGGAAATCTCTGGAATCCCCTGGCACCCTTACTAGGCTGTTATCTCACTGGGCAATGTCCCCTCTTCTGCTATTATGCCCACCACTTGAGAGCATCTCAAAGTCATTTGTTTTAAAAATGGATAGTTTTCTATTCTCCACTTAAATAAAGAAGTGTTCACCCTCTCTGGAATGTCTGTCATGCAAAGCACAAACCAGGGCTGCCTAGTATTCATGTCTCAAAGATATCTTATAGCAAAGACAAACTCCGCTCATTCCTGTTCATGCTTAAATCTGTGTTTCTCAAGGATTGGGCAACACCCCACCTGTAACCTGAACTACAAATGGTTCTGTACCGCCTATTCCGGGAAACAGAACCATGGCTTTGCTTTAAAGAGTTGCTCTGACCATCCTGCAACTCCAGCTTTGTATGCGGTGGTTATTATAAGCCCTGTTGTTATGACTGCCTCATGACTTCCGTGTTTCGACTATCTTGTTATGCTGTAACCTCGCCTATCTGCCTACCAAACCCCCATTTCAAACCCCTTACCCCTGAGCTCTAAAAGCCTTACTGTCGTCCCCCGCTCCACTGCTGACCTCTTGGACCCTGCCTTAGGGAGAGGCAGCCAGTGTACACAGATGGAAATATTAGCTTTGAGTACTCGCTTTGACTTTGAGGATTTGGGTCACTGGCCTGCCTCCTCGCATCTTTGGAATCATCATTGTCTCTTACTAGAAGCTTCTCACCTTCCATCTCCATTAGGAAGGAGGTTTACTTGATTTTGTCTTCAGATTATTTCTCCAAGCAAGACTCCCTTTGGAATATTCCAAGAGCTGCACTTGGAAGTGAGGTGGCAGTCACCATCTGCTGGCTCAGGAAAGAGCATCTGCCCTTACCTGCCAACACCAACCTCTGCTCCCAGCCAATAGTGTGCCTCCGGATCCGCTCTGTGGCGTTAAGGTTTGAGGGTGAGTGTCCCACCAATATGCTTCTCACAGTGACCAGTCTGATCACAGCACCCTGGACGCCAGCTCTTGCTCGGCTTTGTTAATCACAGGCCAGAGACAGTCTCTGCCCCACAGTGG
Source organism: Pachyuromys duprasi (assembly GCA_028658305.1). Classification (NCBI taxonomy): domain Eukaryota; kingdom Metazoa; phylum Chordata; class Mammalia; order Rodentia; family Muridae; genus Pachyuromys; species Pachyuromys duprasi. The sequence continues at coordinate 1,606,200 of CM053749.1, forward strand.
AGCCTCTAGTTGATGGAAAGTGCACAAGGAAATTAGGGGCAGATGTTTGCTTGTAAAGGAAGGTGTTCCCCTCTTAGCCGTGCTCTTGAGTGAAGTCTGTGGCATGGCCCACGCTGTTCCGCGCTGGCTGTGCTCTTGTTGCAGTTTTGAGTGTGAGATCAAAGATCATGATCAAAACTTGCCTGCCGCATCCACCTTTGTCGTGTCTATCATTTTCTACCCCTGTAATCCTGGGCACACCAATCTGACCTGTTATTTGCAGTCTGGCAAGACTTCACAGAAAATAATTATAAAGGGAGTGGAAAGATATTTGGTTCCCAGACATTAGGGTCTGGCGCTGTAGGGTCTAGGGTGCCGTTTCATTTCCCTTTGAGAAGTGGAGGTGGACAGTTCCTAAATGTACCCGGTCCCTATCTCTCTTTATCCACAAACACGTTACCCCTATGATGGAATCCAAAGTTTATGAGGTCTCGAGACCGATGGTAAGAAGAGAGGCACCACTAGGCTGTGCTTCCTTCATTGTCAGGAGGCCATGGTTCCCATCATATGACACACCCTGCTTACTCTGCCCTGCTCACTCATGTGTCAGGGTGCCATGGTTCCCATCATATGACACACCTTGCTCACTCCTCACATTCCAGCCATGTATTCTGAGCTCCTTTCATTCTGAGGTCACTGCTATTGTGTTTGCCAGGTCAGAATCCCAATAGGGGTGAGTTGTCATGTAGACATCATCAGCTCACATCTGAATAGCAAGCAGCTTATTCTCACCTGTTTCCCAGAAAGGAACTCCACGTCCTTAGCAAAGGGGTTCTAACCCAGCATGCAGATTCAAAAGCATTTCAGAAGTGCAAGGAGAGTACAGGTCCTCCCAGGCTAGCGGTGGGTCTTCTGGACTTCTGTGAGCACAGGATCATACTGGACAGCTGCTAAAGCCCCACGGGCCCCAGGATGCTGGTTCTCAGGTTACAGGCCCCACTTCCCCCCTCCCTGGGGAGCAAGGAAGCCTGGCACCAGGACCGAGATGGCTCAGGCGTGGAGGGAGCCTTTGCACAGCGTCCCCTCTCGGGCTTATGCATGAGGGGGTGGGTTCAGGGAGCCGTGGCTGGCTTGGGGAGCATGGCAGGCCTGTAGCCCAAGGACTCTGCCCCTCAGAGACTATCACTCATGTCAAACTGGGAGCTTGACTTTACTACAGAAAGGAACTCAGGAGGACCTAGAAATAGAAGTGAGACAGCCTGTCCTTTAGAGCATGGGGGAGCGGCTCCTACAAGAGCCTAAACCAGGGGTCCTCAAACTTTTTAAAGTGGGGGCCGGATCACGGTCCCTCAGAGAGCTGGAGGGCCGGACTATATGAACTACTAATTCCTACCCACACTGCACATATCTTTTATAAATAAAACGAAGAACATTTATAAATAAACAGACCATGTACCAGTATTTCAATGGGAACTGTGGGCCTGCTTTTGGCTAATGAGATGGTCAATGTCCGGTTCCATATTTGTCACTACTAGCCGTAACAAGTGATGCAAGTGGGCATCAGTTAATCTTGATCTGGTTGGAGATTTCAGATGTTTCATTCTTGAAAAAGTCTGTTCACAGACATAAGTGCTACCAAAGATGGTTACCATTTTGAGTGCATGGTTCCTGATATTTGGATATGTCTCAGAGGGGAGAGATGTATAGAAATTCAGAAGGTTACTTGACTTTAATGCGTCTTTCAGAGAGTCACAATTCTGCAGTTCAGCCAGTTCCATTTGGTAAATTGTAAGGACATTTTCAATCTCAACAGAAAATGGGTTATGAAAAAGCTGTATGTCCTGTTCATGGAGATGAAGCTCTTTGAATCTAAATTGGAACTCCTTTTGCAACAATTCTAGTGAATCCACACATGTTTTCTTTGGGAATGCAACCAATGGTTTGTCCACTGACAGGTTTTGAGTTGTTGGGAGATGGCTGAAGTTTTCCTCCTGTACTTGTTTGATGAGAAGGCCTAATTTTACTTCAAATGCTTTCACATGCAATGCCATATCACAGATGAGCTTCCCCTTTCCCTGAAGTTGCAGATTGAAACTGTTGAGTAGCTCTGTTATATCTGTCAGAAAGGCAAGGTG
>CM053749.1:1608813-1637491 GCA_028658305.1 Pachyuromys duprasi
AACATCATTGCTTTCGTCGAGTGCCAAGGAAAAATAGCCAAGTTTCTTTGCAGAGTTTTGCAAATGGTGCAGCAAATTTTCTCCCATTTCTTCAATCCTTCGTGTCATTGTAATTCCTGAAAGGCTCACTGTACTAAATAAATCGGCCTTCTCTGGACACATCTCTTTGGCAACAGAAATAAGGCATTCTTTAACAAATTCACCCTCCACAAATGGTCTGCAATTGCACGCTATTAGCTTGGCAACTTGAAAACTTGCCCGAAGTGAGGAAATATGCTTCTGCTTCACAAAAGTATTTTGCTGAGTTGTCAGTGTATGTTTCAGTTGTAATATTTTATCTTTTCTCACTTCTCCAACCAAACAATCATATTTATCTTTATGTTGAGTTTGATAGTGACGTAGCAAATTGTATTCTTTGAACACAGCAACTATATTCTGGCATATCAGACACATAGCCTTTTCTTTGTACCGCGTGAAAAAGTAATCGTAAGTCCACTGTTCTTTGAATATCCTACACTCACCGTCAATTTTTCTTTTTCTTGACATCATTGTTTCCTAGTGATTCCAAATTGATATTAGTAAAATACTAATATGTGTGTATATATATACACACACAGTGTATAAACCCCCATTAGTCCCTGATGTGAACATTTACCCCTTGCAGGCTTTTCTAAGCAGACCAGCTCAGTCCCTGATAGTTCAGTTATATCTCCCTATATAACGCCCAAATTGATATGTTCAGAATCAGCATGTGAACACTGAGAAGGAAATGCAAAATGCATATAAAATTTTCAATGTAATCCCCTTTAAAATGCTTCAGCACTGAACCCCTAATTTTCCATATGGGCAATTCAGCACTGAACCCCTAACCTCCCAACCACCGCCTACCCCCCAACTTTGATTTCAGCACTGAACACCCCACCACCTCCAAAGGGGAATTTTCATATGAGTCACCTACCCCCCAATCGGGCAGAACCCCCATCTGGCAAAAATTTATTTCTATGGCACTTTTGACTGACCTTTGGCAGTGGAGGAAAACCTCACTGACAGGCAGGCACAGCACACAGACACCACGCTGCCTGGGGGTGGAGTGGGCACCTTTTTACATCATTATATAGTCACCCACATGTGGTACTCCTCGCCACGCGGCGTCCAGCGCCTTCCAGTGATGTCATCAGTGGCGAGCGCCAGGTGCAAGGGCGCATTAGTGTCCCTCCCAACACCGCCCTCATGCTCACCCTCCCAGCACACAGTGTGCAGTGGTGGAGGCGGTTGACGTCATCCCTGAGAAGCTGTGACACTGAGTGTATATACTGACAGGTATCTTGGCGGCCAAACAAGGTTGGGGCACCTTGTTCGGGAGTGGGGTGGAGATGTTGATCCTGATTAACGAAAGGTTTGTTCATCTGTTCCAGCCCCAACAAAATACACTGGTTTAACATAACTGAGGTCTCTGCAGCCAGCCGTGATCGTGTTAGCCTGTGGAAGTTATGACTTTCCACAGTCCAGGCCCTGGGCTGAGTCGCCTCTAACCCCTTTCCATGTCCCTTTAATCTTAAATCGTTCTATCCTGTCTTTTTTTTTTCCACCAGCAATGCAGAAGTTTAAAAACATCCATCCCTCAGCATTGCTGACTCCTGGCAGGTTCGCTGGCTGGAGCTACCCCTGGGGCTGACTGAGGCGCTGAGGGGCCTGGGGCTGAGGTACTGAGGTGCCTTGTGGTCTAAGGTTATAGAAGCATTTGCATTTCTCCAGTTTACAATAATTTGGCATTTTCCAAGATTGCAACCACTTGCTTTTGTTTGCACAGTTTAACCCACAGCACAAGGACTGTCGAATAACAATGGGACACACAGCTCTGGCCACAGGTAACAGCCATGGTGAGCGGGGCCTCGAGGCCAACAGGATGCTGCCTGCCGCCGCTGCCAGCTGCAATATCAAAGCCTCAGATGGATGCTGCTTTGGAATGAAGCAAAAATGGCGGCTTCCCTTTGACATAAGATCTGTTCCCTAAAAGCAGTGTAAAACCCACACTGAGCTCCCTGCAGTGGCTGCTCGTTCTGGGTTCCATGTCTGAAGCACAGCTGCAGGAACCATTTGTGAGGTGTGTCGTCCAGGCTGGCAGGAGCTGAGTGCAGACACAGGACGTGAGCATGCCCTTCAGCGTGTCTAAGCTGGGACGTATTGGTCACTAGCAAAGAGTAACTCATGAATTCCTCCTCCAGCACAGTAAGGGCGAGCCTGCTGGAGCCAAATCACTCACCCATAATAGAATCAAGAAATGTGAACAAGAAAACACTGGAGAATGAACAAAGCAAGGTGCTTCAAGGAAGGGCCAACACTTGGAATAGAAAAGGACATTTTACAGCTTTTATCCATGACTCTGTGATGTGGGCAGGAAACCCAAACTCTGGAAATAAACCAGCAATGCTCTGGCTTGAGGTGCAAAGGACACCTCACAGCCCTTGTGAGGGGCATCCGTGGAGGGGAGAGATGGACGTCCGAGAGTCCCAGCACAGTGTCCGCCTGTCTGTGGGGTGCGGGGCTAAGGATGAACACACTGAAGCCTCACGCATGAAAACTCAGCTTCTTTTTCCAAATATATATGGACTTTATTGATTTATAATAAACTACTTACAGTAAGAAGTTATGAAACAATCAGGAAAGCCATATGTAAAAGTTACATTCAAAATGTTTAGCTCATTTGTATTTGGCAACTTTGAAGAAAAGACTATCTATCCCATCTAGGTGAGTCTAAGGTTTTGTACCTAAATTATTCTGTCATATCTTGTATTTATCTTAAGAAATATCTTCTTAGACCTTAAAACATTTTCTTAAATCCTAAACAACTTAAGCCTAGCTGTGAAAATATAACTGTCTAGTCTTCAATCCCATCAAGACTCGAGAAGGAATAAAATTATTTAAGTAGGAAGTGCAGGCAAACAGCTTCCAAAGCTAAGAGATGACAGGTTTACTGCCTGGTCAGTCGCCCACTCTCTGTCTGTAACATTGGAGCATCACCTTCAGCCTTCTGAAAACTCAGTTTTGAGCTCAGCCAAATGAACTGCCCGAGAGAACTCGAGCGTTGCCACGTTACACGGCTGCAGGAAGCGCCTGCTTAGTACAGGTTCCCGGCCTTGCCCAGCAGCTTCTGCATGACCTTGGAGCTGCAGCGCCTGGGCTCTGCAGGCACCAGGCACCAGGCACCAGGCAGCACGAAGCCCGTCGGGCGCCCAGGTTCTCACTGCAGCTCCGAGAGCAGGCACAGTCCTCAGTCTCCGCTGAGAAGGCTGGGAGAGCGGGAGGCTGGGCAGCTGCCGCTGACAGCGAGGTAGGGCCACACAGAGGGCAGACATTGTCCCCGGCTGTCTCCTGCAGTCCGAGCAGTCCTGGCTTCTCCTCTTCACTGCCTTTAGCTCTCCACATGCCTCACCAGCACTGTCAAGCCTTGAATGTGTATCTGTGAAAGACCTGCTGGACATTAGTCAGCAGAAATATGCTAAGCTGGTCAGTACCGAGAGGGAGATGCCATTAGTCACTGCTGCCTGGCATCCCAGACAACGCGATTGTTTCTGTTGCTATAACATCTGTGGAAGCTGGCAGACATGCTCACACGAGCACTGTGAACATCGCAGCAGTGTGGAAGGCATATCACCACCCTGCCGTGACTAACGTCTTCCTCACTCTACCATGCAAGAAACAGGCAGCAACTGGCTTTTCACACCCAGGATCAGACAATGTGACAAAGCAACAAAGAATGTTCTGCCTTATCATCCGTCAGCAAAGGGAATCTTCACTCAAAAATGAATATTGAAAATTAAAAAAAAAAAAGAGTAGACCTGCTTTATTCTAAGTCTTCAATTAATAGGCACTTTATGGAAACATCTTAAGACCTAACTGAATACACAAGTCTTTAAGGCTTAAAAATCTTATCTAAATCACTTACAAAAAACTGATAAGGAAATTCTTAATTAACTTAGCTCCCAGATTTAAAATTTAGGTGACCATAGAGCCAGACCACTGCCTATAACAGGGCAAATGACTTCTGGCAGTTCTAAATTAACATTTTAAAAAACGCTTTTAAGGAGAGTGTTTAGGGGAAAAAAGCATGAAAGATATGGAATAAAGAAAAAATGTATTTTTATTTTCTGAGTACAGAAAATTAAATTTTCCCATGCAGCCCTGGCTGGTCTTGAACTTCCTTCACAACTGAGAATGATCTCGAATTCTGATCCTCACCTGTCTATCTCCTGAGTGCTGGGATCACAAACCAATGTGGCTGCTTTTCTGCACTGCTGGAGAGCAATCCCATATTATGCAAGCCTTCTACCTCAATGAGTGACATCCCGTGCTCAAGAACTAAATCATAATAGAGAAATGTGCATTCTGGCTCTAGGGACCCTTTCAACAAGTTCAAGCCGAGAAAGGGCCAGGTGTGTGCGCAATCCCAACATCTGGGAGATAGAGGCAGAGGGGTAATGGGTTTGAGTCTAGCCTGGCAATAGCAAGATCCTGTTCCAAAACAACGACGTTTTCTGTGCTTCAAAGTTAGATTGTATAGCTCAGGTTTTACTAACTGGTGTTCACCTTGTACACACTGAGTCTGAACCTTGACCCAATACGGATCTACATGGCCACACTGAAGTCAGCACAGCCTGTAAAATCCAATTGTTGCTTTCTTACTTCCTTTATAGTAACCAAGATTTCTTCCCTGTATTTTATGTGGCTTTTACTAAAACACAATGAATGCACAAGGCTCCAATATTTAAATATATATAAACAGAAACGTCCTTCTCCAAAGCTAGACACTGTTAACAAACTCAAGTATACATTTCTCTTCCAAAAACTGTGTATACATATCTATGAGCATATGTGTTAAGCCTAACTTTAAGAAACTTCATGCTCTCCTGTATGCATGCACATATTTCCATGTTCCTGCATACATACACATGGAATATGCTGCATTTTTCTGGTTTTCAAAATTGCTGTTTTAGAAAATTTCCATATAGCAACTTACAGACCTGGCTCCTTTGTAAGGCTATAGAACAGCCCAGTGCGTGGCTGCTGCCGGTGCAGGCGCAGGCCTGCAGGGCTAAGGGGTGAGAACCAGCTGTGAGCCCTGCCGAGCATTCTGCTTCCTGGCTGGCCAGCGGTGGGGTATGGACAAGCAACCCGCTGCCCCTGCTGCCCCACTGTCACCATGGCCACTGCAGAGCCGAGAGGAAAGAAGTCCTCCTCCCAGCTGCTGATGTGCGGGATTTTGTGGAGATTAATACAATGCTTGTGCTATAGTTGAAGCACCATCCTTGGTCCCAGACTTGTAAGTTCACAGTGCTTGGAGGCTTCTGCTCTTGTAAGTGGGCCTATGCCCCATTCGGACTGCATCTCTGTCCACAGGGAGACAGGCTCGCATGACTTCACAGGGTTATCCGCTGTGTACGTTTCCGTGCTCCTCGTCAGTGAGATGCCACCTTTATCAACACTGTCTGCTCCCGCTGTTGACTGTTCCCACATCAGTCTCCCTTCCCCTTCAGGGCCCCTTTATCCCGTGCTTGGTTCAAGACTATGCTGGGACCTGGCATGGCTGCTTAGTCAACAGCACATGTAAATAAAGATATTTCCAAAGAGCTCTGACATTGTGAAAAGAACCCACCGTGAAGGTGACAGGGACCATGTCAAGGACTTGCATGGGCATGAGTGAAGCTGTGAGCAGAGGCCACACAACTGGCACAGGACAGAGCAGCCACCCTCAGAACCACGGCATGCCCCGGGTGCTCACTGCATCATGGGCCCATCTAACCATCCCAACACACGGGCCCACGCCAAAGACCCAAGAAAATACGCAGCTGCCCCACAGGTGCCAGCACTGTCAAGTTTATTCTGTAAGATAAGGCAAAGGTACAAATAACTTAGCAAAGATCAGATATAGTTAAGAGACCTTTTACAAGAAAAGATATTTAGTAACCACTGTATTCTCAAGAATTCTTGGCTTATGCACTCCACTGCTCCAGCCCTTACAAAATCACATACACCAAGGAAAATTTAATTTTTAAGTGACATGTTCCCAGTAAAGCAAAGTCAGTAGGACCGTCAGTTTCACCTGAACTGGATCTCTTTCTTGTGCAAACACTTTTCCTTCTGCTAGCAAAGACTGAGGCTGCTGCGTGTCCAACAGGACACTGCCCCATTCTGGTAACACTCTCAAGTTTGACTTTGGCCATCCAAATTCAGTCTCTTTGCACTAACTGCAAAGAAAAAGCTATTCTTACTCTAACAGTAGAAAAAGCAAGCACTCCTGGCCTCATGTTGGCTGCTTCTACATAACCTAGTTCATGTAACACAGCAGACAGGGTCTCCGGGAAGCTTGTCCTGCTTCAGTAGACCTACACGCCTCCTACAGGTAAGGGTGCTGAAAACACAACAGTCAGTCTTTCTGGCATAAAGTTGACTGTGATGTAACTATATTTCCAAAAAATTTCCTAATTAACTACTAAAAATGTAGTAGCCCAAATCATCAACCAGTGATTTGTACTGGTCTGGTTTGTGTTTGTGTAATCTGCTTTTCTCCCGGACAGACAACGTTGGTAACAACCCTCTCTGTTTCTGGGGAGGCAGGGGTGGGGGCGGGGTGGGGGTGGGGGCGGGGTGGGGGTGGGGGCGGGGTGGGGGTGGGGGCGGGGTGTCTCAGCAGGCAGCTACCACATGGAGCTTTCCTGTTATTTCAACTTTCCCCTCATTTTAAAACTGTCAGAAAGTTATAAATTCAATGGTGGTTTTTGCCAAGTGGTTCAGACAACATTATAGAAAATTTTATAATCTTACTTCAAGTACAGAAATTATTAGATTAACATAATAGTAAATAAAATAAACACAAGTTCCAGCTCATCTCTGGCGCTATATCACAGCGCCTACTTTTAAATGCAGTGGTAGAAGTAACCCAGTCTAAGCACCGTATACATTGGCTGTTCATGAGAACACAGTGTGCCTTAGTTTACCGGACAGCAACAGTCTTCATGTCCCTATAAGTGAGGAGACCTGGTCAGTCACCGTGTCCTGGATCCTGGAAAAGAAGGGCATTCAAGGGAAGGAGGAGGGGCAGACTCTGGCTCAGGTGCCTCAGTACTTGAATTACTGAGTGTGTACATGATGTTTCCGCAGAACCCTACAACTACATCACACCCAGAGGGTTCGAGAAACTGGTGCTGTAAGCTGTGCGTTCCCATGGAACACACTTAACACGCTGAACACGGCTTTACAACCTTACACATGGAACAGGAGAACCAGAAGAGTGACTGCTGGTGATTGACCCCCGTCTTTTACATCAAAACTTACCCTTTCACTCTATTTCACAGTGAAATAGCCTAAACTCCATTTCAAAAATGAAGTATTCTAAGTTGATTTTTTTACATAAAAATACTTGGGTTAACTAAGTTAGTTGTTAGAGATGGTAAATACACCTGAGGACAATAAAGTGCACCCGCACAGCATTTGACATACAGACCCAGGAGCCGCTTAAACTGGCATATAAGCCTCAATACGAAAAGCACCTAACTAGGTAAAACAAGATAAACCTCAGCTGAAAAGCCACAATTTTTCAGTACATTAGAAGGACAAATAACCTTTATTTAAGGCCACTATTAAATCGGGAGACTTGAATATCTCAATTTTGTGTGGGACAAAGGAAACCACTCTTCCGGAAGGCACTTTGGCGTAAACGTGCGGGGTCTTCCTACCCGCAGCGGCCAGGAGACCTCTCGGCTGCACCTCTCCTGCTGGCGCTGTGGCGCACGGCTCAGGGGTGGAGTCCGTCACGGCGCTCCACCGTTTGCTGTGTCAGTCCACCATGTGGCAGATCTCCTTGACCTTCTGGTTGAACTCTTCGGGCTGATCTGCGTACACGTAATGGCCTGCCCCAAGGATAGCCTGGAAGGAAGAGCCACGCCTGTGAGTGAGGCACCAGCTCAGCGCCAGCTCCAGAGCCACAGCGGCACTGCGCTCAGACAGGTGGAGAGAGACGCACCTGAACACACTGCCCAACTCAATCCAAACGCTTTGAGACAAACACTCAATTCCACCGTGCAAGAGCCAACAGAACACACTCTAACCTGTGGCTAACGTAGGAGCCAATACAAGACTGCGCACTGTACTGGGAGGCCAGTGTGAGCGAGTCCCTCAGTGTACGAGAGAGAACGGGAAGTCCCTCAGGATAGTGACCCACTGCTGGGACACACCTGCCCACATCCCCGTGGGCTGAGTGGAGCCCAGACAGGAAAGCTCAGGGAGACATCGGACTTCACACACCAGCATCACACTCACTATTGTCTTCACGTAGGACTTCGGTCGCAGTGACTGGATGCTGGTGCCAGAGTTGCCATCTATGCAGGAGCGGGCGCCGAAGATGACGGAGACGGGGATGTCGGGGTGCAAGCCGCCGATCCGAAGCAGCATGGGCCGCTTTGCCCAGCCGTAGGGAATCGTCATGTTTTTGAAAGCAGTCTCGCCACTGTTGAGACAGGAGATCACAGCGTGTGACCTGCCGGTGCGTTTGCACTGCAGCCCCACCTGTCACAGCACGTTCATTCGTAGCATAAGGAACTCTGCTTATTAAACTTTTGAACAATTTACTAGATAATGTACAGGGGAAATCCATGCATTGTTGCCATTAGGTAAACACAGCTGTAGAATAACGCAAAAATTCCAAGTTTTCTTCTAGTTCAAATAGGAAGCAAAGCTGGGAGGAGCAGCTGCTGAGGAAGCCCTGGTGAGCTGCTGAGCAAATCCGTGACGACAGGAGCTCTGAGTGAGCAGCCAGCCAGTCACAATGCACCAGGCTCTGCGCCCACAGACTAGGCTCTTCGACCCCTCCGAGAACCTACCCTGCTCTGCCGACTGCTGCTGCAGCTCCATCTGCCCGGAGAGGCTGCGTGCCTGTGGCCGTGCCCAGGCCTGCGTCTGCTGAGGCAGTGTGCAGCACACCAAGAGTGTGCAGTGTGCAGAGCCTTAACCTGAGCTCAGGGGTCACCGTGCTCGGACCCCAGGCTGCCTTCAAACTCCTGAACCACTGCTGACACATTGCAAACCACAGGACCTGACCCCCTCCCGAAGCTCCTCCTAGAACTCAGGCCTTCGCCCTCCAGCTTTCTGCTGCTACCTTGTGCCTGCTCCCCTTGCCTTCCTGGATGCCCGCCCTTGCTTGAGTGCTCTCTCCCTCCCTCTCTGGTCCTGAGGTCACGAGCAGAGCGCTGCCGTGCTCTCCCGGCTGCAGCCCTCACCACTGAAGCTGTTTCTCACACAGATGTGCAGACCCCAGGCACTGCTCAATACGGAGGGCCGTAACTCTGCCAAGAGAACTGAAAACTGCCGCACAGCCTTTTCACGCGCAGAGTCCACAGGCTGCAGAAGCCCTGTATGCAGACCACTTCCTGTGTTTAGCTGCACCTTCTTTGTTGTGAAGCCTTCACACTGAGATTGGGAAATAAGCCTAAAGGAAAATTCTTTCAACTAGACCCCCTCTTTGAGATTCCTAAACCTAGCCATCCTCTGATTAGACACAGTCATTTAGGGGAAGAACCTGTATCTTATTTGCCATGGCCATTCAGAAAACACAATGTTTACACAATGGTCACTTTATGAACGGACAGAGAATTTGTAGTGGAAATATGTCTTTTTAATATATTTACCAATAAACACATAGTTACAAAAAGAAACCTTTGAAGCACAAACAGCAAATATACTGCCACTGTTGTCTAGACAGAGCTGGGCAGCTGCACACAGGAACCTACTACAGCTGCAGCAACTCACAAGGCCTGCGCAAGCTCACACAAGACAGAGCCCAACACAGAGACGGGGGCACCCGAAGCACTACCTCTGTCTGGGGAGCCATGGGCAACTGACAGCTCCTGGGAAAGTGAGACCCAGTGTCTCTAAGGGTAGTCCCTGATGGGCCAACCACCATCTAGAGAAGGCCACAACCCCTGGAATATGAGCAGCACCCACTGCACTTGATGGGTTAAGTTAAAAAGAGAGAGGACATAAAACAGAGTAAGTAGGGGAGGGCCGGCCCCAGGAGGAGCCGGGCTGAGAGGCCTCACCTTGGGGTCTGGACGTTGCAGTGGTAGATGTACTCCGTCACAGTGTCGTCTTCAAACATAGACGAGTACTTCCGTTTGAAATCGGGCCTTAAACGCTGCACTAGACTTAACCCTGTTTGACAGAAAATAAAAACACCCATCTTCTAAGTCATAACTTAATAAGAAATAGTGTTTGCTTATCTAGCAAGTGCTATGTACATACATCTACATGTCTTAAATATGAATTGCAGGCTGGAAGCTGCTAAGCACCCTGAGGACAGGTGAAATAAGGACTGAGGATTCTCTCCGTGGGCTTGCAGCTGTGCTTCAGAAGCTCTAGCTACCATAATACCCCAGGACTTGTTTTTGTAGAATAAAATGTTAGTGCGGTCAGTGAAGAGAGCAGCCCACACAGTCGTCTTGTTGGCGTGTATTCTTTTCCTTCCAGAATAACACAGTAAGTAAACTGGGATATATAAAATTTTCCTCTATGATGAAATAAATATAAAATAAACCCAGAACTTCTGTTTAGGAACTCATATATTCCCTCCTGACTCATACTGATGGGACAAGGCATCAAGGACACCAGGAAGAGAAGACACCTCTTGTAGGCACAATTGTCTCTTCTAGGCCCCAGATATAGGCCAGGAGAGTGGTGCACACCTAACCTGCTGCCACTCACACACAGACAGGTAGATCTGGTGACTCTGAGGTCAGCCTGGTCTACACTTTGGGTTCCAGGCCAGTTGGGGCTACACAGTGAGACCCTGTCTCAAGCTGAGAATCACCATCACCAGAGGCATAGAAACAAATGCCAACACCACTAAGGAAACTCCTACGAAGTGCTAGAGCCATCATGCCAGGCTCCTCGTGAGGGAACTAATAAAAGGCCTCAAGGTTGAACCATTTATCAGACATTCCTCCTTGTACACGTTGTGGGGGCGAGGCGGTGGCCCGGACTGCCCAGTAGGGAAGGGAGCTCTGTGGCTACCTAACACTCTGCAGCTGAGAGTCTAACACCGACACTCAGAACAAACAAACCCTCAGGGCAAGTAATCAGGAGTCCCAAAACCTTTGCGCCAAGGATGGTTTCACCTTCCGTCAACTGACACGAGGGAAGAACGAAGAAATCTGAGTTTGGAGCATCGATCAGGTCCACAGTCACTCCCTCAGCTTTGCAAGCTTCTGCTCAGCTCTCACCAGTAGCTGCACACTCTCAGAGGTCAACAGACACCAGCACGCTTCGCTCCTGCCCGCACTGGACACTGCGTTCGCTTGGATTTAGTGTGCCCAGCGTCTCCCTCTGTCTGTTTTGCTAATTACCTGTAATATTTTACACTATAAAAGTGATTGGCTTCATCTTGTTATTCAGCTTGACACCTACTAAGGCATGTCAGGAAAAATGAGAGCTCTGATTTGTTTATGACCCTGATGGTGGTGATCAGGAAACTGAGATGGTCCCTGTTTGTGATGCTTCAACTTAGGACAACAGAGAGGCAACAGATGTTCATGAAGATCCTATTTTGAATGTTGGCGGTTTCCTGAGCTGACATGTGGCCGTGATCTTCTTGGCGGCTGTGTGATGCCCTGTTGCTCCATAAGCTGACAATGGCTCCAATGGATACAGCCCTCTTGCAGCCCAGTGAGGAGTACGTGCCCCTCTGCTGTGTAGGACATGAACACTCACCAAAAGGCCCCGCGATCCTGAGGCCGGCCAAGGGGTTAAAGGGAGTCAGTGCTGCCCCCAGGGCTCTGATCCAAACTGGAATTGGCCTCTCTTGGTCAGCAAGATCTGGTCGCTCAGGAAAACCCCATGGCTCTACTAAGATGAGGTGACTGACCCTGTTGAGGAAAAACAGATTTAGGTCATTTAGCAAATGTACCCTTAAAGTGTAAATTGCTAACAGTGGACTGAACCCTTTAAAGAGAAGATGAATTGCTAGGCCAAACCCTGCTTTTGCTGTACCAACTTTACACTGAAAGGATCTGAGGGGTTTGTGGTAAAAGGAGACTTTGCTTATATGTAAACTTGGGTAGCAGAAGACATACCAAAGCAGAATATAGAACTATCTCCTGAAAGGAAAAGACAAAGACAAAGGAGGAAAGCGAGGAGGAAGAGAAGGACCCGCTGCCCCTTAAGACTGACACCGCTCAAAGGACTGAGATGCGAACACCACATGAAATGGCCACAAACACCAGCAGCAGTTAATCTGTGAGACAATAACTAGAACCCTTTAAGGCAAGTTAGGATTCCCCACAAACATACTCTAGCCTGTTCTAAGAAAGCATGTTTTGGTTTGGGAGTCTGGGCTGCGGTGAAAAGAGTGTGTCTATTTACTGCACCCATGATATCACGATATACTAGCCATACATTCTTCTGAATCCATTCCCAAAAGTTCTTTACCAGACGTCTTTATTCCAACTTCAGACAAAGTCATTACACCAGTAATAGGTGGAATTCTGTCTTCTGAAACTTATACTGATTAAGAAAACTCAGAACTGTACATTGCCACCAGGTAATAACTACCTGGTGTAATTTCTTCTATTCATCATAAAGATTGTGATATTTATGCACAAGCCCACCCCCGACACAAAGCATTTGACTATAACGACTGCAGTCACCCAGTGCCCGGCTAATGCCCAGAGTGAACAACAGTCACAGTGAGACCATGGCAAAGCACTGAGAACTATCCACATGGTTTCTTTCCTTCCATGAAAATCTGCTTATTATCTGCCAGCACATGTAAGGATGAGATACAATTTGGTATGTTTTTCAAACACACAGCTTCTAAACAGTCCCAGAGCAGCACTCAGGACTGCTCACCAGAGGGGAGGAGGCTGACACACAGCGGGCATGCGCTAGCTGCAGCGCTGCTAACGTGGACAAGGCTGACCCTCACTTCCCACCCTAGGATGCTCACAGAGGCCACCAGCCCACTGCGCAGGCTTTCATTCCGACAGCTCCACAGCACCAGAGCAGGAGACTTCAGCTCACCAGCCTTCAGCCAGTGCAATCACTGTTTTCCAGGTTGTGCAGCCCTGAGCCCGCTAGTGGGATAGAACTATGGGTTTGGAGGGAGTTATATGTCACAGGATGGTTGTGCATACTTATTGTGTTTTCAAGCCTAAACAATTTTAATAAGTTTTAATGTTGATGAGAAAAAGATCAGAAATACATTTTTTTTCCTGAATACAAAATGGCAGACTCCCTTAAATTCAGACAGCGGGACAGACAGGCCAGAGGTAGAAGCAGAATTGATGGAATGGCCACTTTACTGAAAAGAGTGAACATTCATGGAAGGAAGCAGCCAGCAATATTTAGTACTGATACCTCCTAAACAAAGACATAAACTCTTGATTTAAATATCCCACTATACCTGATGGAGGCAAGTCTCACCTGGCTCTAGGTAAGTTACTGTTGCTTTTGCTTGTCTTGATTAATTTTCAAAATATTATACCTCTGGAAAATGCCAGCTCATTTACACTGGGCAAAGTACATGAACTAGGGTGAGGAATCTTTCTGTTTGTTTTTGGAAAGTAGTAAGCTGACCCAGGGTTGTTCAAGCCTGCCTTCAGGACCCAGAGTGGACAAGGCAGCAGATGCTCGCTAAGCCTTGTGGTCTGGTTTTGGGTCTCAGTAACAACAGAAGCATCTCAGTCAAGTACAGAGTGCAGTGGTCCTGCAGAGGACACCGATCGTACTGCTGCTTGTTATGATAAAACTTCAGAAGTCATTACAGAGGTTTACTTTCAAGCAAATGTTCTATTTGGAATTGAAAAATACAACAAGCATGAGTATTGCTTTATAATATGTATATGTAATATATACATATATATTTTATAACACTTGTAAAAAAGTTTGAAAACAAATTTTCAAAGCCTCCAACATCAGACATATGGCTAGACTGTATCCACTTTAGCTACATGTAAAAGCCTCTCAAGCTGACCTCCTTGCTCTCCCTGTAAGCCTCCCGAATATAGCCCACAAAGAGCACCTGGTGCTCCACGGCAAGCATCCAGGAAGCACAACTGTCTCAAGTCTAGTCTACAGAAGCCTCACTGAGGAATTTTAGTTTTAGGTCTTTTTTTTTTTTTTTTTTGAGACACTATGTAGCCTGGGCAAGCTCAACTCTGTAATGCTCCTCCTGCCCCTCTGCCTCCCGAGAGCTAAGATTACACACACAGCCCCACCGGGACAGGCCTGGCTGCTCACTTGTAGGTAGGAATGGGTCTGAGAAGACAGCAGAGCTGAGCCATCCTATCAGACATCTTCCCCAAGAACTAAAGAGCAATTCAACCACAGGGTAACAGAGAGCCAGAGGGGCAGGAGTAAACAGACAGCCCATCAGTTCTAAAACAAAAGGATATTCTTCTCCATGGCAGTCAAAGTGTGGAGTGTGCAGCACACACAGCTCACTCCTTTAAGGGAAAAGCAATGTGTCCTCCCCACAGTGACATGCCGGGGGTAGATGGTGCTCTGTCTAAATGAGCAGGTGACTACACACACTTGACTTCTATAAGAGGCAGCCAGCTGCCAGCTAGAACCATACAACCAGATCAACCCACCCCAGAACTAAAAAGCACCAGGAAATCTACAGGGCCTCCTTGAAACAAGGAAAGGAACAAGGAAGATGACCAGGAAGAGTTCCAGTCCATACAGAGGAGCCTCCTCCAACTGCAGGCAGCCACGGGACTTCCTGTTAGCCCACAGCACTGGGAGAAAGGAGGATCTGAACCCAGCGGCACTCCTCCAGCTCCAGGGGAAGGGCAAGAGCTTTTCTAAAGATGATGCAGGAGGCTGTCCGTCCAGGTCTGCACTGTCAGGAAGCACTGAGGCAAGGACAGTGGGAACTACTGAGACAATACTGTCCCCAAATCTGTTCTTAGTGGGTGAGAGTTCTGGCCTGCTGGGATACGATAGAGTGGCTCTCCTGCGAGCTCCTTTCTACCTTTCTTTTTTGAGACAGGATCTGTGTGCTCCTGAGTGGCCTCCATTTTTTGCCATCCCTACCTCTGTTCCCCAGAAGCTGTGATGGCAGGCTTGCACCACAGTGCATGGCTCATGAACCACCTTCTCAGGTTCCATCATCTCCTTTAGTATAGCAAATACCTGTTACACAGATATTTCTTTGCAAAGAAACAAAATCTAAAAAGAAAAGTCTGAACAGCTGAGAGGAAGGGGTGAGCTTCCTGGCTGCCAACACTGGCTCGTTCCACTCTCCTTAAGGGAAGGCAGCCCAACCCTCCTCAGGCAGCACGCAGCAGCCCTAGTATGTGTGACCCTAATGACTCACAGGCGGCATCTGCAGTCCTCATGCTGTAGGAAAACTCGGGGATGACCTGAGGCCGTGGTGTGGCTTCATCTGGAGTCCTCTACCAACCAGTTCACAGCAGCTCTTTCCTCAACAGCCAGGCACCTGTAGCAGGGGCCTTTGTAGCGTAGGCCCTGTGGCCTGTAACTATGGCCTGCCACTCAGATGCCCCTTTCAGATCTCAGCTCAAGAAACCTCTCTTCAGACCACAAGTCCAGACCAGGTTCTCGCAGCTCGGCTCGCCTCCCACCACGGCACTCAGCCCCTCTGTGGAGCCACTGCATGGGATTCCTGAGCGACCTGAGCGACCACGGCCTCACAGTCCATCAGGACACTGGACCCTGAGCCACAGTCCCTCCTGCTGACCGCACAGCCATGCACAGCGCTGACACACCACCAAGCTGTGGTGAGCGTCCCTGTAGAACATGCAGCTGTGACTCAACGCCAACGCTTACAGGGCTCAGGGCTCCGGTGCCTCTTCACACGTTCTTTCTAAAGAGGAAGAATTACAACAAAATGTGCCCGGCCAACACAGTCAGTAAATATCAGTAAGCAACCAGTCTCCTAGAACTATTGCCACACTTCATTCATCAACAATATTTTTCTTTTGTTTTGTCTTGTTTCGGTTTTTCTGAGACACGGTTTCTCTGTACAGCCCTGACTGACCTGGAACTCACTCTGTAGAGTGGGCTGGCCTTGAACTCACAGAGACCCTTCTGCCTTTCCCTCTCCAGTGCTGAGACCAAAGGTGTGCACCACCACTGACTGGCTCCTCACCAGTGTTTCGATGGAAGGCCTGTTGTTTCATCATGAGAAGTCAAGTGCACAGTACACAGCTTATCAGCTGGCAGAGCACAGAGGACACAGGACCAGGGCCGCAAGTAGACGGAAAGTGGCTCTCAGGGACGGGCACTTGGAAATGAACCACCTACACTGACCCAATGCACCAAAACTGAACAAGAGCAGGCCTGCTTTGTTTTCTCTAAGCATCTTTCCTAAGTAGACAGTCTTTCAAAAATAAAGACGGCCCATATGAGATACAGAGAGACACGTGGCCCAGGTCACTCAACCCTTACAAATGGAACGCTGACTTCACTGTTACTCCTATGCTTTCACTTAAAATTTTTAAAAATTACATTCTTTGACTTAAAAATGTTTTAACTATCACACCTAAGACAAAGAAAAGGTCTTTAATCCCAGAACTTGGGAGGCAGAGTTAGGTGGGTCTCTGTGAGTTTGAGGCCAGCCTGGTCTACAGAACAAGTTCCAGGACAGCCGGGGCTACACAGAAAAACCCTGTATTGACCCTCACAACCCCCAAAAAAGGCAAAGGAAAGAATAAAATAAAGCTGGGAGAAAGAATATCTGAAATTCTGCCCACTCCAGAAGAGGGAAGCTCCTTTATCCTCATCCCTCATATTTCTGAAGCTCAGATCCATTTTAATCTCACAGGAGCAGAATACAAATGTTACTCAGATCAGGAGGCTAAAACTTAGAATGGCTGGGCGCCAGCCACCTCAGTTGGTACTGACTTCTGGGTGCACAAGAGAAGCTGTGCATAGATACGATTCTCTAGCTCACGGAAGACACCAAGTGCCCAGCTCCACCCATGATGAGGCCTCCCCACGACAGGTGCACTGTCCTTATCATGACCGGGATATCTGGAAACCCAGTTATTTTGAAATTCACCTTTGTGAGTTCAAGACCAGTTTGGTTGATGCAGCCAGCTCCAGGACTCAAAACCAAATCCAACCCAAATAATGTAACTTAAGTTAGAAACAAAACAAAAAAACCCAGAAGAATATAATCTTGAGTATCCAACACTGTGGAGTGGGAAGAGGAATCGAGACATCCTCACATCCGCTCAGGACACTGCGCAGAGTTCTTGGCCACACATGCTCCGGCTTCACTTCCACGTGAGGCACAAACTCATGACAAAATGTCTGAAGTGCGGTCTGCTCCATGAAGGACCAGCTGTTGCTCTTCTCTCCCGCAGACGGTTTTAAACATTCACCAAGTTCTTCAGAGCACTCCACTACTGCAAATGAAAATTTCACCACCTAATTTAATTTTTAATGAGCAGCCAGCTGGAAGGGGTTAAGAGTTTAAATGCAGAGCTTGGCGGCCACAGTCTACTCCACAGCCTCACCCAGAGATGCCATGACACACAACAACGCTGCTGTCCTGACTGTGTTTCTTCTTTTCCCACAAGTATCACTGAGTTTCTGTCACTATGAGTAGGATGCAATCAAAGACTAGCAAATGCCCATTAAGAAAAGACTGGTACTGTCAAGCATATAAGAACTTCAAATTCACCAGAAAACTCAGGTACAAAGGCTGAAGTTTGCATACCAAATCTGTGGAGAAAAGGTGCTGCAGCAGAGACAAAACACAGCACACTGAACAGAGTGCCCAGTGCTGTGCAGGCCACGGGCCCACACCGTGGGACAGGACAGCCTCCGAGTGGGTTTGGACACTCTGAAAATGACCATGGCATGCCTCACCCACAACCATCAATGCCCACAATCTCTCCAATATGAAAATATACCAGCAACACAAAAACACTAATATCCATCTCGTTTGTACAAAGGCGGCCCAACTCTGAGCTAACTTTTCTTTTCTTTGGACTTAAGCACTAGAACAGTCATATCATAGCAAACAGTACAAAGACAGTAGAAAGATTCTTAAGCAAAACACCCACTAATTAACTGAAAACAGTTCTGGCTGTGCTCGGTGGGATAAGTCTACAATCCCAGCTTTCAGGGAGAAAAGGCATAAGGTTGAAGTTCAAGGTGAGCATGGGCTACATAGTAAGTTAGAAGTAAGATCCTGTCTCAGAAACCATCATCTCTTTAAAGGCCTGTAATGCAGAAGTTTAGAGAATGATAAGGCCAGAAACCACGGAAGGTGTACTCTGGAAGAAACTGAAGGTCAGAGCATGTATAACTTGCTCAGTCACAGAGGTCTCGCCTGCTTTCCATTATAACTTGCTATAATTTAGTGGAGAGCCTGGAAAAGCCTGCTGCGTCCAAAGGTTTAATTATAATAGTAAAAATAAGCAATAAGACCACGGTATTTCTGCTGATGGCCTAAAGACAGACATTAGGCCTTTAATCTCAGCACTTGGGATGCAGAGGAAAGGACGACCTCTGCTAACTGGAGGCCATCATGGTCTACACAGTGAGTTCCAGGCTGGCGTATCATGTCCTTTGTCAAACTTATCAACATACAATACACAGAAGAAAATCTGATTTCATTCTGTTAGCCATCAAACTGGCTGCCGGGTGTGGTCAGGCTTCTCAGTAACTACTAGAGCGGGAAGCAGAGACTACACTTGGCTGCCCTCCTCTGCGGCCGCCACTTACCTTGCTGGGTACTTCAGGGAGTAAGCCGCAGCCAGGAACCCTCCCAGGTTGTGTCCAAGCAGGATCATTTTGTCCAGCCCGAGGGCACATCTCCACTCTTCGATGGATTCCACAAACTGATTCTCCACTTCTTCTGCATCACCATTAAACCTAGGTCTACTACTTCTTCCAAAGCCCAAGAGGTCAAAGGCATAGACAGGCCTATCGGTGCTTAGATCTTCAAAGTTCAGGGCCCAAAGTCCAAGACCTCCTCCAAACCCATGGAGGAGGACAAGCGGTGTCTTACTAGAAATGTTGTGTGAGAACATCAGTGTCCATATTCTGTTTCCATTAGATATGCGAACAGGCTCTTTCTTGTAAGTGCAGGGGACACCTGGTGAAGAGAGAGCACGCCACTCAGTTCCACTGCCTCTGCGTACTCATATAGTAGACATTTTAGCTCTCATTTATCAGTCCCTAAGGAAGTATATACCTGGTTGAAGCAAGCAAATCTAAATGACCGTGCTGTGTAGCCATGTGGGAAGACTTACCTTAAAAAAGCCTCAAGTATCTGTGGTCAAAGTCTTTGGCAAGTCATGTGACCTCCTGCCTTCCTTCCACTCTAGCATGTTGAGGGTATTACATGCCTAGAACTGGAGAAGAGCTTAGTGGTCACTGAAGCCATGACTGTACGGTCTCTAGTTTTGCAAACAAAACAAAAGAATAGCATCCCGACTTTGCAGAGCACTTGACAGAGGAGCATTTGAGACTGAAGTCACACATGAGAAAATCGTGGACAGTCATCATAATGTGAGGATTACTCATGGCACTAAACATATACCTGTGAGTTACAGCATCTTAACACTTAGCAGAAGAGAGAGATCACCTCATGACAAGGCCACCTGAGTTCAAGCAATTGGCCAGAAAATAAAAATCATAGTTTTGTAGACCAAAACCCTTGTGTTCAAAATGCCATAAAACTTAATACTCTAATCCTCTCATACTGACCAAAGATAAAACTAAAGCTGATTTACATGAAATTATCAACTGAATAGCTACACTCTAAGAATATCCTTAACTACCTGTGCATACTCATGTGCAACAGAGGAATTCGAGGAGCCACATGTTTCTTCCCTTTAGTCAAAGAACCAACCTTAGGTTTTGTATACATCGTGGCAACACAGGGAAAGGCAGCATTCATTTGGATTTTTAATACATGTCCTGCCCTTAATTGGGAAGAAATTCCCTCACCTAGAAAAGGAACTGATTCAGGATTTGCAACAAGCCACATCTCCTCAGCTTTTGAACCAGGCCTGAGAAGTCCCCATAAAAACAATGTGCAACATGTAGCAGAACGCTTTCTGGACGTTCGGCCCATGCTCTTGCCTGACACAGCAGGGCCATTTCCCAGTCAGACGTCAGCACACACGCTGGGCAGATAGCATCTTTAATAAATCTCCTACCAGAAGCTTTTCATTTTGGTAAACCACCATGAAAATTCTGCTAGTTTTATATAGAGCAATATTTTCCAGGAATACAGAATAGAAATTAATTTTTGTGTTAAAATCCACACAAACGGGTTAAGTCCTCATTCCTGAGAATGTACCTGGTCACTGGCTCCGGAATTACCAAAGGTACAAACAAGAGGGTTCACTGGTGGCACAGACCCTGATACATAGGTGCGGACAGACATCAGCAGAAACATCAAATAGTCCCACACAGGAAGCCCTCCTTTACCCCCTCCTGGTGATTCTATCACTAGAAAAAACTGTACAGTAAAGGCCAGAAGTTTAGACCCATTTCAGTACTCCTGAGGAAAACAACAGGCCGCCATGCCAACACAGATGTAAGGAATGGCACAGTCAAGAGGAAAGCGAAGGAGCACCACAAAAGGGAAGCCGAGCAAGGTAACGTGCCCAAGAGCTGGCACACTAACAGCGGGCCTAGGCCAGCTTACTGGTTCTAGCCTAGGTTACAGTCCACTAATAAGACTGGAACACCAAGAATCTTCCCTCAAGCACATAGTTTGGGTATACTGGCAGGGTCTTTAACGCTAGTATTAAAGCTTTATCTACTGGTCTTTTAAAAAATATTTTATTTAATTGCGAGTATGTGCATGTGAGTGTGTGTGCATGCCTGAGTACAGTTGTCTGTGGAGGCCAGAGGTCCATGGAGCTGCAGTCACAGGTGGCTATGATGCTTCTGGCATGAGTGCTGAACTAAGCTCCTGCCCTCGGCAAAATAATACCTGTTCTGAAGCGAGCCAGCTCTCCAGTCCCCGATTTCCTTCTTACTGTCTCGATGAGTGTCACAGTTTGTTTTACAAGATGAGTACACAAAAGTGAATATAAGACTCCAGCCCATTAGAGAGGCTGCACTCATGAAAACACCCCTAAATACGTTTTCTGGCAAGTAGGCAAGGTTTTTACAAGTGTGTATTTTAACATAGATGGTTTATTATTGTCCAATAAATTAATGTTAAATCTTTTCAATACAATCTTAATTCTGCTAATAAATACCAATAACTATGATTCATAAACAAGGCTCTTTGGGATCTACGACTTTAAGAGTTTAACAGGGATCTAAGACTCCAAAACAATCACTGCCCCTCCCCCGCTGTGCCACACCTGACAGAGAAGGGCAAGAAGGCTCCTCTGCCAGGGCCAACAGTTTCAGGGCAGTGCGATGCAGTCGGCCTATTTTAGTAACTAGTTCAAGAAACTTACAAGAGGGAAACCTTACATTTTAACATTTTCTCTTCAGCTTCTTTAAGGTGTGATGTAGACGTAGGACACCAGGTAGGAAGCCACCCTGTTAGCCATCCTGACCTAAAACACCAAAAACAAAATGCAAATAGGTGAGGTCATGCTCTTCTCAACCCTGGAAAGCTTTGGCAGAGCCCCCACCCCCACCCCGTGAGGGAAACTCAAGTTGCACAAGTTAATAGGATAGGCACTGGGGGCCTACAGGCAAGTAACAGTCTGCCCTATCCTCAAGACAGTCGGAATCCAGACACCTACAGAAAGGCCAAGAGCAGATGAGGAAGGAAGGGAAGGAGGGAAGGAGGGAGGAAGGGAGGGAGAGAGGGAGAGAGGAAGGGAAGGAGGGAGAGAGGAAGGGAAGGAGGTTCAAAGGGAAGGCAGTCTCTTAACAGGATAGAAGTGAAAAAAAGCTAAAAGACTATGAATGAATAGGTTCTCCTCTCCTGAACAGCAGGCTTAAAAAGAGAGAAAAACTTCTATTAAGAATTCTCATTTATAAAAACAGAAAAGAAAGACAGTTGAGACATCCTGAGAAAGTTGCCAGGCTGCGTGCAGCCTGCCTAAAGGAGCTGGATAACTGCTCATGGGCAGAACATCCTCAGCCAACACACAGCAAAGAACAACACGGGACCCATGTGAACACAGTGGCAGCCAGAGAACAAGGGAAACAAGGCTGAGGCAACCGTTGAGGGAAGGTGTGGAGAGGTCGCAACTAACGCTGGCTCAGAGCCAGCCATGAGGTGGGTGAACCTTCAGCCTCAGGCCCGTCAGCAGCCCAAAGCTTACTGCAGCAACTTGATACAACACAGAGTTCAGCAGTCATCTGCAGCTGGCATGGGTTCAGCAATGGTAGTGAGGCATTCCCAATGAAAGAAACGTGAGTTTGAAAAGATGATCAATTCCACATGAAAGGTAACGGCCTGAACCAAAGCCCTGGCAAGAGTGACAGACACATGAAGATTTAGCCAAAGAACACTGAACACTGAAACAGGCTGTGGTGGAAGCTGTAGTCAAGATTCCTGGGGTTAGGCTCAGAATACTAGTACATACAAATAGGGGCTGGGTACCACTTGTGGTAATTAGTCTAGCATGCTGGAGGCACTGGGTTTGACTGCCTGTACCTCAAACGGAATAAATCAAGCAACAAGAGAAACAACAAAATCAGCATGAGTACAGAACTAGGCCAAGTTTGGAAAGGGATGAGTCTGCCTCTAGCTTTATTCTAAACATCACTGGCTCTCCCTACACTTCCTTTTCCTGTAAAATGTGTTTATATACAACACGTTCTCAGTAACTGAAGTCTGATGAATGGTAAGGTCACTAACAATTTAGGGTAGTCTTAGTCCAATTTGGCCCAGGTCACAGATGTGATGGCTGAAGTTCGGCTCACAGCAGGATAAAGGATATACAGCTAGTAACACAGAGACACTCTGACTTCAACTCTGAAAGAGCACCAGATCCCTGTTGTCCACAGGAGATTACAGTCCTCAAAACATCTGAGACATGTTTCCTGCACACTCCTCCATCCTGCACATTTCTCCATCCTCCAACCTCACACTCCTCCATCTGGTCAGGTTTTCATAGCCATGTAGACAAGGCCCTGCATGAAAATGCCAGTTTCACACTTGTGTGTTGACAAGACATGGGCATCCCTCACAGGTGTGACACTGAGCAACTGCTGAGGTATAAACCTAAGAAGATGTCTGCTCTGGTCCACGCTTGAGTATACAAGTCTACCCGCAGAGCAACTAGGGGAAGATAAGGCCTCAGCAGTCTGTTTTTTAATTTATTAACAATTTTTATTTTATTATTATTTTTGTTTTTTTTTTTTTGAGACATGGTTTCTCCCTGTAGCCTTGGCTGTCCTGCACTCACTTTGTAGACCGGGCTAGCCTTGAACTCACAGAGATCCACCTGCCTCTGCTTCATGAGTGCTGGGATTACAGGTGTGTGCCACCACACCTAGAGACAGGCTTCATGTCTCTACTTGATCATAAACTTATGAGCAGGAAGTTACTTACAACTGAATCCCATCACTTTTCCTAAACAAATATCCTTCAGATCATAGCACAGCTCTTTGCTAGAAACAAAAAGAGATCAATAAAAGAAAACTGAATTAAAGGGAACTTTAATCAACTGCTTCTCCAAATGACATACACAAGTTGGGAGCAAGAAAGCACAAATGCAGCATTTGGTTCAATCATAAAAAATAAAAGTTTAGAATGAGAAGTGTCTTTGTACAGGGGATCAGAATTTTAAAAGTTATGAAACAGATTAATGCAGGCACAGGCCCTTTGCTGATTCATCACCTTCCAAAGCAAACTTTTTTCTTGTGAGGCAGGTTCTCAGGTACCCATGCTTGTATTGCTAAATAACTGAAACGGCCTTGAATTTGTGATTCATTTGCCTTCTACCTCCCAGGTACTGGAATTTCAGATATGAACCGCCATATCTGGCCCACAAAACAACCTTTAAAGATTAGAATTATCTATGAACTTCTGCTTCCTAATAACAAGTTCAATTTAATGTTTCTAAACCTAGTAGGCTACGTTAAAAATTAAGGGGCACTAAATCTCTTTGTATTTTCACAGCCACCTTTCCATCAATGCAGGGCCATCTTTACAAAGGGCTTTTTCTAAGGCGTGTTTGAAATTGAGCAAAGCCCAGGTTTTCAATCCTAACAGCACTGTGAAGACAGCATCTCCCCTAGGCCTAGCAGGATTCCAGGTTTGCATTAATCAGATTGCTGGCAGGTGGTATACAGACGCTGACTCTAATTCTGTCTGTTAGAGAAGGTACTACACACCCACCAACCCCAAGGAACACCTCTAGAGAGAAGCGATGGTCTGTATGCCCTTCAGCCTTTGTTCAGGGGTCCTTGTTCCTTTCTCACTACCTCTGCTACTCCCTGGCCAACCCTGCCTCTGTCTACAGGGTAATTTAACCACATCTCCAAGGAGACTGCCTTTTCACTGTGTTTCTGCAGCCATTCAGCTGCCTGGTGTTCCCTGGGCTTAGCATGTGGAGACTAAACCTAAGCCTGTCAGCCTCACAGCCATTCTTCCCAGGTCACAGATTCAAGGTCCAGATGTAGAGCAGTGAGCAGAGATAGCCGTCTCCCCACAGTTTGGAAAATAGAGAAGTTATGACCTATTTAAGCAATAATCAATAAGCACTATTATCCATAGCCAAGGCCTGAGTTCAGAAGAGAAGGAAGTTCAATAGAAAGAAAAGTCATTCACTGCAAAGATTGTAACTTTCCCAAAGTAAATATATACAACATCAGGAAGGCTTGCCAGTGTGTGCCAAAAGGTTTCCTATAAAACCCTGTGACCTGGGCACTGACCTTGTTGGTAAAGGAGAAGATACAAACCCTGTGGCCTCTAATTTAAAAATGAAAATACTTAAAAGATTATTGATCTAGCTTTATAACCACTGAAGTAGAAACAAAGAAAAAAATTAGTAAGGAAAGTTTTAAAGACCACACTAAGTGATAGCTCCTGGGAAAGCCAGGAAGTTGTGA
Organism: Pachyuromys duprasi; assembly: GCA_028658305.1. Lineage (NCBI taxonomy): Eukaryota > Metazoa > Chordata > Mammalia > Rodentia > Muridae > Pachyuromys > Pachyuromys duprasi. The sequence goes on from CM053749.1 coordinate 1,633,825, forward strand.
CTAATATATTTTTAAAAAAGAAAAAAAGTCTGATTTTAAGTATCCTGCATTTCCCCTAATGAACTTTCCACCTAATTTTTTTTTTTTGTAACACTAACAATGTATTCATTTCTCATGCCACAAACACTTAAGTTCCTGGTAATTCCTGTTTTGTTCCCTGAGACACTTTATCTATAGTGTTACTAAACCTGAATTGCACAATCTATAAATATTGTGAAATAGTGAAAAAGGTTTCAAAGTATCCTGAAGAAAATATACAGAAGTCTGGCCAATTTCCACATACTCTTTTGGCCACATAACGTAACATTTGTAATTAGGTTATAAGTAGACAGGATCCATTATGTTACAGTTCTGCTTAAGACTTCACCAAGCTATTGATATAATCATATTACACTACTGTTCTCTGTAAAATCAAAGCACACAGAATCATATCTTATTTGTGTAATAAATATACAAGAGGTAACTTATATATCCTCTAAAATTCTTCACTAAAGAAGTTTAAAACTTCCATATTGGAACTGCAATACAATTAAAGGCCTTCTTTCTTGGAAACAGAATTTTAAAAATCCTATTCTTGTGAAAGAGGGGGAAAGGGAACATGTCACATATACGTACAGTTGAAATGTTAAAACACACATTTTTAAATGCATTATACTTAAAGGATTCGAGCTATGGCTGGCCATTCCATCTGCGGCAGCACCTGCCCCATAATAAACCTCTGTGTTAGTTTAGAATCTTTTAGAAGCCGAGTGTGTGACTGAGGCAGCACTCAAAGGCCAAAGCAGAAAGATGGAGATTTTGAGACCAGTCTAGGCTCTCCAGAAATAGCCCCTTATGAAACCGAGAGCTTACACACAAGTAGACACACACACATATGTCCTCTCCAGGACACTGCCTACCCTCCCTCACAGTAAACAGCCCCTGAGGAGAAGAGTCAGACACACTGGAGGCACGTGTGGGCATGTGCACTCATTGCTCCCAAGTCAGAGCAACATTATGTCAGTTCCAAATAGACAAAGACACAACAAAACTAAAAGTTCTAGGTCTCAAACCTAATAAGGATTTTTAACAAACTTATCCTTACACATTCTTTAAAACTCACAATGGAGATTAATTGTAACTATAAATTTAACAATTAGTCAAGGCTATTTTTAAAGCAGCATGTTTCAGAATAGGTGCTAAACTAGTGTAGTCACACCTTTGAGCCCTGTTGCCATTACGTGGCCCACCCCTGATCTTTAGTATTGGCCGCAGGACTGACATCTACATTTGCTGATCTGTGGTTGGCATCCTGGAGTGCCCAAACAGAGGGGCGTAGGTTGCTTCATCTAAGGTCAATAAATAGAACCCTGTTTCCAATAACCCAGGAAAACATAAATGTATGATTCTTTTTTTAAAAGTAATGTATTTATTTTTATATTAATCACAGGTTATGTACTTTGTATCCCAGCCATAGCCCCCTCTCTCATTCCCTCCCACTCTCCCCATCCCTCCTTCATCTCCTCCCTGCCCCCCTCCAAGTCCACTGATAGGGGAGGACCTCCTCCCCTTCCATCTGACCCTAGCTTATCAATGTCTCTTCAGGGCTGGTTATAATGTGCTCTTCTGGGATCTAGCTAGGCTGCTCCTCCCTCGGGGGAGGGGGAGGTGGCGAAGAGCCAGCCATTGAGTTCATGACAGAAATAGTCCCTGTTCCCCTTACTAGGCTACCCAGTTGGATACTGAGCTACCATGGGCCACATCTGAGCAGGGGTTCTAGGTTATATCCATACATGGTCCTTGGTTGGAGAAACAGTCTCATTCTAATTGTTGTCCAACTCAAATCAAACATTTCTGGCGATCTTATGAAAACAAGCTATACACCTAAGTATGAATAAGTGCTCGGTTTGTAAGCTCAGTGTTCATGCCAACATATGTTTACAATAGTTACAGGCTTAATAAGAAATTACTGAAATTCCTTTGGACTCTGTCCAACACTTGGGTAAGACAAAAGCCTTGTTCTGAGCTGATGAAATAAATATACAAAAAAGTATATATTTTAAATAGTATTTAAGTGACATAAAGACTTTAGAGCTAACTGTGGTGGCATATGCCTGCAATCCTGTTGTCTGGGAAGCAGAGGCAGAAAATCCAAAAGTTCAAGGCCACAATCTTGTCTTAAAAAAAATTAAATAAATACTATGGAGGCTGAGGAGATGGCTCGCTGGGTAAAAGCCCTCACTGTGTAAGCATAGGACCTGAGTTCTGATCCCCTGTGAGAAAACATGGCCGCAAATGCCTTTAACTCCAACACTGGGAACAGATCCCTGGAGCTAGGCTAGTCAAAACAGCAAGCTTTGGGCTTAGTGAGAGACCATGTGTCTCAGGAATAAAGCAGAGTGGCAGATGAAGGAGCCAATGTCCTTCCTCACCTGGCTTCCACATGCACACATGTGCACACATATGCACACATCACACAAACATACAAATACTATGACTTTAGAAACAGTAACAATCTATTTTGGATTACAGAAAACAAAGTGAAACAAACCATGAAGAATGGCAGCGAAGCAATGGAGGTGTTTAGGAAGCATGAAAAATATGGCTTTCCAGAGATAAGAGTCAGATGCATAGAAAGGATATAAAACTCCAAAGCTAAATGAAAACCACACGGATTCCAAATGGCTTTGCAGTGAGAGTGAGGACACACCATAGCTGTACTGAAGCCTCTGTGCATGAAGAAGCATGCTCCTCTTTGGAAGAGAAACTAACAAACTGAGAAATACTTGCTGTGTGTTACTAACAGAATATGAAGGTTTTGAACTAGGCGGCTCCAGGTAACAGTGAAAGGGCAGGTTGTTCGACTCAATGGGGATTTGGTAACTGATATGTTATCCAGTGACGAGAAAAGGAAGAGATTTGATGGACAGAAGCCAGTTATAAAAGTGCAGATAAGCAGAAGAAGGCAACTGTCTCCAGAACGTAGGAGAGGAGGGGGAAGAGCTGTGCACTTCATGCTGTTTAAAGGTAGGAGGCTACCTACCTTTACAACTAAGGGTATGGGCTAGACATGTTAACGCTGAAAAAGAAAAACACAGCAGCTGACACACACAAACAGGACACTTATACTGCAGCAAGAAGAGAATGAGGTCTGTCCTCCACAGACAGGAGAGGTCAAGAACTCTTCATAAATTAAAAGAAAAGATGATAGTAATAAAGCCTCAGGGAATTATTGTAGAAAGTAGTTAAAGGAATAGAAATTAATGAGACCAGCCTCTGGTCTTGTTAAGAGAGCTAAGAAACAAAATGTTAGAGTTTCACACAGTACTGAACCCTGAAAAGGCCTCAGGAGGGGCTGGGTGCAGCTCAAGCCGGACAGTGCGCACCTGAATCTTGAGGTCAGTGTGTGTGAGAAAGACCCAAGGTGGCTAAGCACTGGCGTGGGCACTGGCATGAGCAGTGAAGAACTTCACGCTCTTGAAGGAATCTCGGAGGCAAAGACTACAGAGCAGTAGCAGCAGGAAGGAATGGACAGATCCTAACAGATCTTTAGGAGGTGAGAGGAAGCCCACTCTCCAATCTCCAAACTCTACAGACTTTAACATATACCCAGCAGGGTGCTGGCAAACCGACTGAGGCAGCAAGGGAGGAATCCTCGGACGTATTTCATAGCGTTTGATGACTTCAT
>CM053749.1:1637991-1716910 GCA_028658305.1 Pachyuromys duprasi
CCTAACGTCTTTCCAAAACACTTGCTTTCATATTACCATACTCTTTCCTGTGATATCTTTCCTATGCAAATATCTCCACTACCTCAAGTAGAACTGTCAAAATTTATAATAATCGTAGCCTTTTGAGAAGCGAGACAGTAACTTTCACGGTAAGTTAATTTTTCTACCAATTGTTATTCTACTTACAAGGGCATGGCATAGATCAAAGACAGAAAAGAGTAACTTAAAATGAGTCTGTCAAAGGCCTCACACCTGTGACTCCACCGCCGGGCGGCTGAGGCAAAGGGATTGGATCTTTACAGATTTGAAGCTAGCCTGGTCTACACAGAGAGATCCTGGTTTCAAAACAAGCAAACCAAACCGAACTTAACGGCTCCCGGTTAGGCACCTGCCCTTCAACATCCACAAAGTTTGCTGCCTGGAAGCCCCGGGCCAACTTCTCTAGTAGCAGCCTCCAGGTCACGGGGCCGCACGGGGCACCGGGGAGGTGGGACGCGAGCTCCGGGCACGGGGGACGCCCGCCGCCAGCTGATGCCAGGCTCCCCGCGGGGCCTCCAGAAGCCATGCCCTCCCCGGCCCTGGCGCCCGGCTCCCCGCGTCCCGGGGCCGATGACGCGGAGCGGGGTGGCCTGGCCGGCCGTCCTCCCCGCCGCTCGCCAGCCCCGCCGAGCGGGAGGGGTGGCGCCCGCCTCGGCCGGCCGCCGGGGCGTCCCGGGCCATCCTCACCCTCCGCCTGCGTCCGCCGGGTCCACCTCCTCCTCCGCCGCCATCGCCTTCATCGGCGCCGCCGCGCAGGCGCACGAGCACGCCTCGGAGCCGGCTGACAGGCCGACTGGGCGGCCCCGGGCGGCGGCCGCCCTTAAGTCCGCGCCGCCTGCGCATGCGTCGTCCGCCCGCTCGGGCGATTCGAGGGCGCGGCCGCGCCACCGCCGGCGTCCCCACCGCGCATGCGCGCCCGCTCCCGCTCCCGCGCGGAGCTCGGAGCACTGGAAGGAAGGTCAGCCCCGCGCCGCGGAAGCTTAGATAGTCGTTCCTCGGAATAAAGACCATTGATGCGTCATGCCTCCGGGATGCACGGCCCGGGCCGGGGCGCTGGGCGAGCGGTCGGCAGCCCGAGAGAGCCGCGACGCGGGGCAGGGGTGGGCCCTGCCAGTCGCCGGGAGAGGGCACCTCGCTGGACCCTTCAGTCCAGCTTCAGTGTCAGTGGGCACTGCTCTGACGCAAGCTGCTCCTCACCCACTCGAGACACATGGGAGGCTGAGAGCCTTCGTGCGGGTTCTTAGAATTACACCTGCCACCACCATCTGCATGGTCTCTAGAGAACAGACACACACAGAGAGAATGCTTTCTGAAATGATGGATGGCTCATAAAAATACTATCATGATGTGGTGCATACCCTTCCTGACAGCACTCAGGAGTCAGAGGCAGGCCCATCTCTGTGAGTTGGACCAGCCTGGTCTACCTAGAGGGTTCCAGGTCAGCCAGAGCTACACGCCAAGACCCTGTCTTTGAAATAAATAAATGTAAGGGGAGGGCAGCTAGAGAGATGGCTCAGTGGTTAAAAGTGCATCCTGCCCTTGAAGAGGAGGAGGGGTTGTTGGTGGCGAGTTTTGTTTGTTTGTTGGCACCCAGGTGGGGCCCAACCACTGCTTGGGGATCAACACCCTCTTCTGGCCTCAGAGCGTCTTAATGCGTACGGTGCACATACAGGCAAGAAGACACACACATGTAAACCTAAATATATATATATATTATATATATAATATATAATATGTAATATATATAATATATATAATATAATATATATATTAACCATAAACCATCCCCCTACCCGGGATTCTGATTTTTTTTTTCTGGCCAAGGGATGTAAGCAAATGTGTGAAAGTGATACAGCGGAGCTCAGTACGGCAAATAGAAGTCATCAGCTAGCAAGCGAGCCCAAGGCTTCGTCTTAAAAATAGAATTCAGAACCATGACATTCACTGTGATTAAACAAATAGAAGCACCTTGGTGTTGCATAAGAGATGTTTCCCTTGGCCAGAGGCGGGCCTCTCAGGTCAGGAGAAAGTGGTGTGAAGTAATTTAGCTCTTTGTAATCTTGACAAGCTGTGAGCAGCTGCACTGTAGCTCAATGGGCTTCCTACGAATCAGGTTCAATTCCCATTACCCTCCCTCACCGTCCCCCCACGCACCAGAGGAAAGTCTGAGACTATGCGATAGGTTCACGCATTTCAGCCACACCAGGGCGGCACTAATGCCTGGGCTACTCAGTAGCCTGCTGTAGGCTGATCAGTTGAGTCTTCAAACCGTATTACAATGAAGCCACAAATAAGTGACATTTTGCTCTTTCTCAGAGATCTGACAAATGGCAGGTTTGTGAATTTCGGTTTACTTAGAAATGTTCCCACCAACCTTTTGAATTTTTGAAGACATGTGGATAATATAAATATCAATTGTCTATTGCCTGTTTTCCCTTCAGCTCCACCTGCTTCTGTGGTTGTGCTATTCACGTGCACGTACTCATGTGCTCTATAACCTCTGTTGTTGGGGCTGGGTTAGCGTGACTCTGGTCTTCATGAAGCCTACATGAATACACTACCCTCCATCACATGGTCTTAGACCATGTTTGCTGCTAGGGAAGAACACCTTGACTAGTGACTTATAACAAACAAATGTCCCTCTGTGAAGAATGCTGTGAGTCTGGTATACAACGAGGGTCTTGTTGCCTCATGGCAGAGGGCAAGGGAAGAAAGGGGCCTAGCCTCTCACACTGACTCCTGAGATAGTTCATTAATCCAGGAAAGCCATGTCTCCTCCGAGGCCCGAATGCTGCCCACTAGGCCTCGACGCAACACCACCACACTGGGGTTGAGCCTGACATGTGAGAACTTTAGGGACACCTTTACACTTCTGCTGCTCCTTCCTCCCTGCAACCTCTTGTCTTTCCTCTCTGAGCCCCGCTCCCCATAGTTCTCAGCCTCCTGTCATGTGACAGCTGTTAGGAACTGTGAGGACGTTTGTACGGGGTACACAGGCTGTGAGAGCATGGGGAAGCCAGAGGACAGTTGACTGGAACACCAGTTCTCAGGCTGCCAGGCCTGGCAGCCGGCTCCTTTAACCACTGGGCCATCTTGCTGGCCCATGGTCCCGTTTTTTCATGGATATTACCAGATACCCTTCCAATGACAGCAAAAGCAATTCAAAAACATAGATCTCTTTTGTGGCTTAAAGAGGAGGTAGGCAGAGCCACCCGTAACCTCTTAAACCTTGTAGTAAGTAATATTTCTCATTGTGTCTGACACAGTTCATAAAACATGTTAGGAAGATGGAAGCCCATAAAAGTAGTTTTATAGAAGCTCTTGGTTGTTACCAGGTGCTTGTAATGTGTCTTCAGAAACTGACCCTCTCCTTGAAGGGCATCTCCAGGCTGGAAGCCCTCCACTGTGTAGGCCAACTGGCTGGCAGGGCCTCTACTGCCCACCAGAGCCCAATGGTGTTGACCTCAGTGACAAGCCTCCAGTCTGAGGCTCCAGCTCATGGGGTACTTTCAAGAAGTTGGGCTGGCAAGCGTGCACCCTCAGAAGTCTTCGTGGGCCCCAAGCTTGCTCTCAGTGTGGCTGCAACACAGTGAAAACAAACAAAATCATGCCTTTAACCTAATGTGGGGTTCTGTGTGGAAACTGATGGAGCTACGCCCAGAGATACAGGATTTGATGACTTTCCCTCAGCCTGAGGACACCTGATTTGGCTTCACCTTGCTGTAGATAAAGGAGCTTTTCATGAATAAACTTGTCTACAAAGCCGTGAGCCCAAGCAGCAGGGCTGAAAGCCTGCAGCCCTGCTGCCGTGCCGTTTGCCGGCCCCTGGACTGTGTTCTCAAATGACACTAAAGGCAAGCCCTGTCCCCAAGCAGTCTGTTAATTTTTGGTATGAGGTGAGACATTTGTGCTGAGGGTTGTTTTATCAGCTTATGCAGAAGAAATAGTATGGCTCTGGCCAGGCCGCTGTAAGCTTGTGGTGACTTAGTGCATCGTGGTGGAGTGGATGGTGGGGAAGTGTGTTCACCTCCTGCCTGCTGGGGAGCAGAAGTAAGGGGTAGGGCCCAAAGCAAGGACATGCCCCAACAACCTGTCTTCCTTCTACTAGGCTCCACCTCCCAAAGTCCCACCCCCTCAAGGGTCCACCTCCCAGAGTCCCACCTCTCCAATATCCACCTCCCAATGGTCCACCCCCTCAAGGGTCCACCTCTTTAAGGGTCCACCTCTCCTCAAGGTTCCACCCTCCCAAGGGTCCACCCCTTTAAGGGTCCACCTCCCAATGGTCCACCCCTCAAGGGTCCACCTCCTCAAGGGTCCACCTTCCCAAGGATCCCCCTCCCAAAGTTCCACTCCCCAAGGCTCCTTCTCCTAATTGCACCACACCTTAGAAAAGCAAGGTAGAGATCAAGCCTCGATTTAGCCCATGTTACTTTGGTGGGAATATTTAAAATGTGAACCACTGTACTTAAGTTTATTCTAGCTCTACTGCCTCAGGACTAATTTTCCTAACAAGGAAAACATAAGCGATTGTCCCATTTCAAGCTCAGATGACTGTGGAGGTGTGGCCAGGAGAAAGAGGCTAGAAGGGCTAACCTTTAACTTCTTTACGGTGTCCTTCTGCCCCAGAAAATCTGATGTCCTGGTGATTGGCAGGGGGCTCTGAGTCCTCCTTCCTCAGCTTTTGCATCCTATTTGAAGCTAGGGCAGAGCCTGGATTTATAGTCTCGGTGAAATCAATGCTTTTACATTATCCCCTATTGTAGATTTATCCCTTTCCTGTATTTTAGATCTGTTATCTTTTATTTTTGTTCTGACTTTTTAATTTCTGCTAAGTCCATGCTGAAAAATGATAAGCACCCTAATAAATCCAAAAAGAGTGTTGCCCTCAACATGGTGGCCTAAAAGAGCCAGTTGCTTTTCTGCGTTTGTACTTTCAGGAGCAGAACTGTCTCTGTAGACACTGTGTACCAACAGACAATTTTTAGCAGGGACATGTTTCTACAGTAGCAGAAAACATTCACACCGGTAATCGCCCTGAGGTAATGCTGCTGACTCATCTGCCCCTCACCTTCTTGAAAGTCCACCCTACAGGTTAACTGGGTTGTTGACTTCCCCGTCACGTCAGTCTGCACATGCGGCAGGGAAGAAGCAGGGTGTGATGTCTCCACTCCAGAGCATTTACTGACAGCAGAACTAACCTGTGGTCGGGGCAGTGAGCCCCTGGTTTTAAGGTCCCCAGCAGTTGGCTTCTGTAGCTCCTCCCAGGGTGCACAGGGAGGAGATCTTCACTCAGCATCAAGTTCCACTGAAGCACTGTGTGTGGCCACAGCTGGAGCTGCTCTGTGACGTCACAAGTGAACAAGCTCTTAGTGGAGACTCCTAAGTTGGTGCCATCTACCACCTCGTTGTTTGTGTGGCTGGGATTGTTAAGTTTTTGGTTTTTGTTTGTTTTTGTCTGTTTGGGTGAACCAGCTGTTAAATAGTGATTGCAGGAACTACATTTCAGTTGGATGTGTGTCACAGAAATTGTCATTTCAAACCAGGTCTGCTCTTAAAAATATTCTGTTGTGATCTGATTCTGAATACCACTGTCTGCTCTATGCAGATGTTAAGTTTATGAGGCCCTGCAGACAAAGAGCTTAAAGTTTCACAGGGAGAACTAAGTGGCAGGAACTAATGGTGCAACTTAGATGTAGAACACTGGCCTAGTGTGCCTGAGGCCCTGGGTTCCATCCTCAGCACCTCAGGAGGAGGAGGGCCAGGGGATGAGAGGAAGGCACACACAGGAACAGACAGACCGACTGACACCTGCCTGCGAAGACGTGGATAAGCATCTTTCTGGATTGGAAAGACACTCAGACTTTGTTACAGCACACATTCATGGAGAAAATTTGTGGAAGGAAGCCTCAAGGGAAGCTTTGTTTCCTTTTTATTGAAGTTTGAGGCACAGATGATAACGGTCCTCACCCCGGAGCACACCGTGAAGCACCATCCCGGTCCTGAGCTGGTCCTGGATGGTTTTCAGCGTCACTGGGTGCTGCAGAGCTCTTGTGAGACACTTTTAGCTGTGCTGATGAATATACATTCAGAGCTAAACTTAGGGCTTTTATTTTAAACATTTTCTCCACTGGAAAGTCTTCCCTTTTCCCTCTGAGTTAACGTAAGTTCTTGTGCTGCAGGTGCTAGGAACGGCTGTTGTCAGGCATCTTAGGTTCAGAAGTGCAAACAGAAAATGCATTGCCGTGACTTTTGTGGTGTTAACTCCTTCGTTTCCTAAGCCTGTATATTTAAATCACTGTTTCTTTATAGGTGTGCATTCTTTGCTTGGAGGGAAGTATATTCAGCAAAAGTGACAATTCTGGTGATATATAGCATGTAGTTATACTAGGTTATCATGTTCATTTGATCATAAAAGTTCGTTTTTAGCACAGCTAATTTTGCAGAATAGCATGAAATTATTCCAAAATGGCTTCCCAAAATAATTAACCTCTCAGTAGTGAACCCATCTATGATGGTTAGTTTTAACGCTCAATTTGGCATAACTTATTCTCAGTGACGGATTGTCTAGATCAGGTTGGTCTGAGGGCATGCCTGTTGGGGATGTCATGGGTTTGTTTGTTTTGTTTGTTGTTTATCTTTTATGCTATGATGGATGGACTATAAACTTGAATTGTGAACTAAAATTAATTCTTTCTCTTACAAGTTGCTTTTTGCTGTGGTATTTTAAAGCCTCATTTTACCTATGTTTGCGTGTATGCCTGCGTCAGTGTGTGCATGTGAGGGCAGCTGTCCACAGAGGCTGGGAGGGAGCATCGTTCCCCTGCAGCGTTAGGTAATGGCTGCCGTGAATTGCCCAGCTCGGCTGCTGGAATCTGATCCTCCGCAACAGCAGCTTGTGCTCCTGACTGCTGAGCCATGTCTTCATCTCCTAGGTTACTTTCCCACAATAGACATGAACCTGGAGCACCATCCTAGAGCACAGGATCCTTGGATCCTTGGAGCGTCCACTTCACAGCAGCGAGCTGGGCATGGATCTTCAGAGGAACATGACCGTCCTTGGTGGCAGCTGCAGTTGGTGGTAGATTTGTAAGTGTACTTACAGCTGTCACAGATTAATTCTCTCTTACTTGAAAATCATTACTTCTACTGCTTTTATATTTCCTATAAGTACTTGGAAATTTTTTTGTAATCCACACACCTTGGGAACTGGAAAAGTTTTTTGGGTTTTATTGATAGGATTCCAGCTCAAGGAATTAATAAAGTACAGCCTAACAAAGGCCACCGATTTTTACCTCATTCCTGATAGTTAATATTTTTATCAAACAAGAAGCGAATCAGTGACAAAGGTTCAGTGACATACTAACAGTTACACAGAAGTGATGCCAAGAGGTAAGGAGTGCATAGATCCCTGTGTTTTAGCCCAGAGTGTGGCCTGGCATGTGACGGTGAATGGCCCATCCCCGCCCCTACCCTAGCATCGAATCAGCACTGTGCCTAGGAGAGAAAATGCCTGTTCACTACGGCTTTTAGCACTGAAGACAAGCATCACACCCCAAGCTGCCAACCCTGCGGGTCGCTCTCTGCAGCAGGCTGATTCTCCCGTCTCCCTGCAGCCTGCAGCCATGAAGACCTGCTCTGTTACTGAGCTGTGTGATCTCTGTTTAGAAAAGAAAGGTTGTACAAGTCCCAGACCGGTGAACTTGGAGCTTGTAATCAGGTCACTTGCTCCTGTCATTTAAGGTCCTAAGTATGGTAACACATGAAGAAGCATTTGATTTTGCATTAAGATAGGCTTTAGAGTTATAATATATGCAAGTATTCACATAGATTATTTAGAATAAGAAACAAAAGTAATATTTTTATGTTAAAAATAGAGATTCTACCATAAAATACTCAAAAGCTTCTGATTTTCAAAACGTGGTATCAAGAGACTAAGAAGGCGGAGCATAGGCTGAATATTTGCAAAACACACAGCTAAGAAAGCACTATTACCCAAGATGCAAACATCAGAGCAAAAGGGTGGAGACTGTCCCAGCCAACCCCAGGACCAAGAGTTAAAACCAAAACCAATTTGGTGGGAAGAGAAAAGCAGCTTCTGAAAATTGGCTTCTGACCTCCACATATGCACCCTGGCATGAACATGCCAACACACACAGACTAAATAAATAAATGAAACTATTTAAAGAGGTGATATGTGTGTTCGATTTAAAAAAGACTTTTATTCTACAACAATGAGAAAATGAACAACTGAAAACGGCAAAAGGCATCTTTCTAGAAAGGTGCCCAGATGGCAAGGAAGCACAGTAATGAGTGTGCATACCTCTGTGGCATGCAGACTGACTTAGATCCCTTCAGGCACCCAGTAGTCAGCTGGGTCAAGTGGTAGTTGAATTTTCAGTTTATTGGGGAACCCTCGTTCTGATTTCCATAGTGGCAGTACCAATTTACATTATACACCAGTAAATGATACAGATTCCTCGCCTACCACACCCAATCCTGCCCAGATATTGAAAGTTGGTTTCTGACCACCACACTCATGTGAGCCATGGCATGCACTTGACCACACTGGCAGAACACAGTCATGGACACACACATACACACACATCACCACCTCCACCACCAACAACAGTGAATTAATGAAATTTGTTTTTTGAAAATAGAAATACAACTGGGCCCTGCTGTGTGGGTGTGCAGGCTTGGCCTGAAGCTACAGACTTTCCTGTCAGACGTGCTGCCGCTGAGCCTGGGCTGGAGGAACGCCGGGTGTCCACCCACCTCCACGTGGAACACACGGGTTTGCTGGCCGTGGTTAACGCGCAGGCTGTGGGCTGGGCACACCCTCCCAAGGCCCCCCATGTGTGGATCTCGTGGCTAATATTCTGGCCTGAAGGGAGGTGGTGCTGGCAGCAGGAGAAGCATCCTCAGGGGTTAGATCCTGAACCTGTGATGCAGTGAAGCCTCTGAGGGTGCGGCTGTGCCAGAGCCCCTGGAGCGTGGAGCCCCCGGAGCAGGGAGCTCTCGTCTCCACGGCAGTGAGCTTCACGATTCAGCCGCCCCAGAGTCTGCCAACCGCAGGCTGGCGTACCCAGGCCCGAGGGTGTTCTCCAGTGATGAAACCAGCTGCGAGCACCGCTGCGGACAGAGCCTGCTGCCACCGCGCGCGCTGACTTCTCCGAGCACCGTCTGCCGTGGTTGTTTCTCACGGACTGTGCGAAAGCTGGCGTGGGCTCCCCAGCCGCGGGCTCCTCACGTCTGTGGCTGCTCCCGCCCTCAGGCCCTCGGGGTAGCTAGGTTTTAAACAAAAGATTCCCACGCAGACACTGGCTCTGAGTCACTGTTGGAACGAAGTAGAACGCTTTGCTGCTAACCACCACGCTTCCACCAGAAGAGCCAGGCTTCACCAAAACCACCTGCGACCAGATGAGGCCTGGGAAGCTGTGGAGGACTCCAGCATGCTCTCCATGAGCTCTTGCCGAGCCCCCTCTGCCCCGGGGAGCCGCAGGGCCGGAGCTGTGTGCACCTTGCTCGCTTTCCGTGTTGCTCTTCTGTCTCTCTTCGCTCTCTGGCTGTTTCCCTTGCAGTTGTAGGATGTTTTATCTCCGTGTTCTGTCGTCCTCAATCCCCTTCACTACACAGTGTGGATACAACTTCCAACCCTTCGTATTAAACAGAAGTCACACTCTGAAGTCTTTCACAGTTTATATTTGTTTATTTTACAGTTTATGGGTGTGAGTGTTTGTCTGCGCGGACATCTGGGTATCACACCGGGCATCACCAGCTGAGGCTTGAAGAGGGCGACAGACTCTGTGGAACTAGAGTTGTGGATGGTTATAAGCCACCATGTGGGTTCCGGGGAGCAAGAGTAGAGGGTCTTTAAAGCACCCTCTCCAGCCCCATCGGGAATTTAGAACAAGACAGGATCTCACTGTGTAACCCTGGCTTGTCTGGAGTTTGTTATGACCAGGCTGGCTTCAAACTCACAGAGATCTGCCTGCCTCTGAAGGGCCGGAATTAAAGACCTGTGTCCTGCTTGCCGCTGCTCTGCAAACCTGGGAATTAACTGATTATAGGCTGCCTGAGGGAAGCGGAGGTGACTTCTCCATCTCCAGGCAACATCCCACAGGACATTTTTAAGGCAACAAACCTATCCTGCATGAGTTTGCAGATCAAGTGTGCAGGACCAGAGTGACACAGAGGTAGCACGCAGACCAGATAGGAAATGCCAGTGAGGCCTGTCAGCCACGCTCAGCCTTCCCTTGCTCCCTCAGGCATCAGCAGGGCTGTGGCGGCACAAGTGAGGGGAGCCACTCTGTGGGAACTTCCTTTCTGTGTGTGCTTGCCAGCCTGACTGGAGTTAGAGTCGGCAGGATCACTGCAGGGAGTGTCTGTGACCGTGTTTTCAGAGTGGTTTGACTGAGGAGGGAAGACACACCCTGGATGTAAATGCACTGTTTCATGGACAGGGGTCTCCGACTGAATAAAAAGGGGTAAAGGGCGTGGTGTGAGGCTGTGTTCCTTTAATCCCAGCACCCAGGAGGCACAGTTAGGGTTCCTGTCAGTTTAAGGCCAGCCAGAGCTACATACTGAAACCCTACATGCTGGAGATGTGACTGTGTGTGTATGTGTGTGTGCAGACACATAAAGTAAATGGAACACGAATGTGTTCTGCAAGGGACTGCTTGGCTCTTTTGCCCTTCTGCTGCAGGAGCCGTGTCGGAGGGAAGCCCCTGCAGACAAATGCCTCAGCTCTTACCCTGACCTCTCTGTTGTTTATAAATCCCTTCGGTGAATGTGTTTTGTTACAACATAAGAATGGGGCAGTGTGGGCTGTGAGCTGTAACTTAGGGACAAGTGGACACACTTCTTCTTTGTCTTCTTTGCTGCCTTATTAGTATGTATTAATTATCCCTGTTTGCTTGTTGTTGAAAAGAATTGGGGAGAGAGCGCCTATCACTTTAGATGACATATATAAACTATTGTATGAGCCCCTCCCTCCCAGCACTTACTAGGCCACGGTTACCTGAAACTGCCTTGAGGAGTCAAACCAGGCCAGCTGGAGGGGGCCCAGCAAGACTGAGGCTGGGACAGTTTTATTGGAAGCAATTCTATGCCCTTATCAGGAACAGAATATAATGGCAGTTCCCAGGAATAGTGCCTTCCCAGGGTAGAGTGACACTTGCAAGGTGACCAGGGGACAAAAGATTAATGTCTAAGACCAACTGTCCTGCCAAGCTTTCATACTTCCCTCACCTCTGAGGGGGCACGCAGATAAACTCAAAGGAGCCAGAGAGAACGCTGCGCTGCCTGAGGAAATAGCCCAGTCTCCCAGGCACTGGAGGGCACATGGTGCCAGGAGCCATGGGCTCCTGATAAACCTCTCAAGGTTAGGCCAACTTCATGACTCTGCAGCTGTACCCTGTGACTCCAGCCCTCAGAAGGCTGAGGCAGAAGGATGGTGTGAGGTCAGCCTGGGACATTGAGCAAGCCCTCAGATAGCCAGAGCTGAACAGCAAGCTCCTGTCCCAAAAACACAGCAAGAGGGGCTGGGAGGCTGGCTCTGCAGTTAGGAGCACATACTTCCCTTCTAGAGGACCTGAGTTTGCTTCCCAGCACTGTGTCAGATCACAGCTGCCTGCAACATGGGGTCCAGGGCGTCTGGCACCTCTAGCCTCTGCAAGCACCCACACTTCATATACTCACATATAAACATGCGTACATATATGTGACTAAAAATAAACCTATGACAACAGCAGCAATACAAACAAGCCAGGGGTCATGGTGCACACCTGCAGTCCCAGCAGCCAGGAGGCTGAGGAGGAGGCTGGACGATAGGATGGCGAGTCTCAGGCCAGAAAAACCAAACAAGAGCAGCCTTCAACTCCCAGCACCACAGACACAGTCCATTTGCATGTATGTGAACTGTGTGCTCACACACACACTGAATTTTACACAGACTCGAGTCACGTGTATGGAATTTTAGCCGTTTCAGCAGCTTGCAGGGACGAGATAGAGGTGTGGCCAGGCCAGCTCTCAGACACAGAAGGAGCTGCTTAACTCTCCCCACACTGCAGCTCTTCCCTTCCCCATGTCCTGAAATCAGCTCTGGACTTTAGGTTTTACTCAAGGGGAGAGAGAGCGAAGGAGGCACAGTAAATGCTGCCTTTTGAATGGTCTTTCATGGTTGAAATACGGCTTGAATTCCAAAGCCAAAGTCTGCACTGTGGACAGCATACAAATCAAGGTTCAAATTAGAATTTCTAAATGTGTGACAAAATGTGGTATTATTTTAAATATGAGCCTTCGGTTAATATGTAAATTACTTGACTATTGTTACTTAACACCTATCATTAGGTCGCACACCTGGGACAAAAGGCTGGGGTACCTACCAGCACATCAAAGTGGACCTGGCAGCCAGGTTCTCCCAGCATCCCTCAGTTACAGGATCCTCCTGGCTGGTGTGCAGGACCACCACCTTAAACTTCTCCAACCGGGTATTGGGGTGAGCTTCCCTTCCTCTAGCTGCCCTTACCCTAATAATCCAACCATTTTGGTCACCTGGCCCTTTTGTACCCTTTACCTTCCTGGCCTCTTGTTCTGGTTCTCCCCTTTGCCTCCTCCCGCTCCATAGATGGTCCAGCTCAGTCTGGAACTCTCCCAAATGTCCCTGCCTCTGGCTATGGTGTCTCTCTCCCCTACCTCTGTCTCGTGTGTGTGTGTGTGTGTGTGTGTGTGCCCTTCCTCCACCGTACCTAAGAGCAGTCATGTCCTTTCCTTTTCCTTGTTCTTTCTTTTCCCTTTCTGGTGCTGAAGCCCAGGAACAGTCATATCCTTCCTTTTTCATTTATTTTTTACATTCACTGACAGCAGCCAGGTCTCCACACTGGATGCAGCAGGAGCCCTGTCCCTGCCTTGCATCTCCTGCAGATGTGTAATGTTAACATTCTGATAAAGGTCAGCAGAAATTAAAATAGGGAACATTCTTCTACTTAAGCTCTCGGGGTGCTCTGTGAATGCTTTTCTGCAGTTATCTGTGGTGTCTGCTGAGATGCCCAGACTCAAGGAAGGATGTCAGCAGAATGTCTTAAAATAGAGGAAGAAACTAAAGCCATTTCCTATTTGTACCTGAAAGAAAGAAAAGAAAAGAAAAGGAAGGAAGGAAAGAAAGACAAAGTAATGGAGGAAAGAAATGGAAGAAAGGGAGAAGGGGAGAAGGACATGACCACTCCTAAAGCGTGAAGAAAATTTTTATGGCAGATACAGGGAGAAAGCAGGCCGAGGGAAGAGTCCAGCTGAGCATGGCCACCAGACTTGCTGGACCATGAGGGACAGGGGGAGCTTCCGACCAAGACAGGCAGCCTGGGTTGAGAGACCCAGACATTTTTGTAGCCAAAATGGTTGAGTTAGATAGAGACACTGGGCTGGGGGAAGGGAAGCAGAGGCCCAGCCTCTGGGAGGGAGAGGTTTTGGGCAGGGGTGAGACATGCTGGGAGGAGCCCCAGGCACAGCCACAGTACCGAGATTTTGTGTTTGTCTTTGCAGGAGGTGGAAGGAAAATGAAAAATTAGTGGGTGGCAACAAATTCCAGGACTATCCCTGTCAGTCCAGTTTAAATGAAGGAGCCTTCTCTGGCAGCTGAGCAAAGGCTGGCCCAAGGCGCTTTAGAACTGCAGGCCAAATGGACCTCTTTCTTTCCTAACTCACCCAGCCTCGTACATTTTGTTGTAGAAATGGAAGATAAGCTAAGGCCATATTGTGCACCATCTTTCATAGGTTTTGCAGGTTATTTGATATTTTAACATGGAAATTATGAACATAATTTTTTAAAACTTTTTTTAAAGATTTATTATATATACAATGTTCTGCCTGCATGTACACCTGCATGCCAGAAGAGGGCAACAGATCTCATTATAGATGGTTGTGAGCCACCATGTGGTTGCTGGGAATTGAACTCAGGACCTCTGGAAGAGCAGCCAGTGCTCTTAACCTCTGAGCCATCTCTCCAGCCCATGAACATAATTTTTAACCACGTTTTGTTACCATTTTTTAAAATGAAGTGACTTGTTTAGAAAAGACTTTGACACTAGATAATACAAATATACTAGATAATATGTTCAACTGTTTGTTCTTTTAGAAGCTAATGTAAATCCCTAAATCCTTCTAAGCTTTATTGAGTTATAATTTACAAACCACAAAAGCTCCCCATAAGAAACCCTCAGTTATGTTAGCTCACAAGCCAATAGCCTGCTTTTAGGTTGCCTAGCAACTTGACGCCATCACCTGCTGCCAGCATGCAAGGTAAAGGCCAGCCTTCTCTCTCTCTCTGACTTTCTCGGTTTCTCCTTTCTGGGTGTCCCTCCTCTTCTTCCCCTCCCCACTTTCATAATAAACTTCTTTTCTTAGGTTAAACATCTGGCAGATTTCTTAACTATAACACTACGTGCATTGGTTTTTGTTTATCCATGGAGTTACACAAATGCCAACTTTACCTCATTTTTAGATTTGTATGTGTTATTGCCACTGGTGAGCCAACCCTGGGATATGCAGATTTTTTGTTTGTTTGTTTTTAGACCCAGATCAATGATTCTTAACCTGTGAGCAGCAATTCTACCAGGGGTCAAACAACCTTTTCACAAGGGTTGCCTAAAACTATCAGAAAACAGATATTTCCATACTGATTTATAACAGTAGCAGAATTATAGTTATGAAATAGCAACAAAATAGTTTTGTGCTTGGAGGTCACCACAACATGAAGAACTGCATTAAAGGGTCGCAGCTTTAGGAAGGTTGAGAAACACTACTCTAGAATATTATTGTTCTGTTACTATGATTAAACAAACAAACAAAAAAGCGAAAACAATCCAGCAACAACTTAAGGGAGAAGTTTCTTTGGCTCATACTTCCGGGTCACAGTCCAGTAGTAAAGAGTCAAGGCAGGAGCCTGACGTCAGGGCAGCTTGCTGTTTGACACAGCATTATCTCTGACCAGGAAACTCACAGCCAAAGTGCAAGGAAGGAAGCCAAAGAGAAATGCTGCTTGGTGCCTTGCTCATTGACTGGATCAGGCGCGTGCAGTGTGGACCACTTGCCTAGGGCCTGGTGCTGCCCACGGAGGGCTGGCCCTGCTGTATCCACAGTCAAGACAGCCCCTCACAGACCAACCTGATTAAGTTTTCAGGTAATCTTATTCTGTGTCAAGTTGACAGAAGTGCTAACTAGAACAATTTCATCGTGCCAAACAATACATTTAAATCTTTGATCCATGTTGGGCTTTTATGTATGATTTTTGGAAGTAGTCTGGTTTTACCCTTTTGCTTCTATCTAGTTTGAATATCAAACAACTAGAAAAGCCCACTTTCCTTTATTAATCATGTGGGTGTTCTTGTTGGAAGTCAGATGCCCAAGCTTACAGGATTTTCCTGGAGCCTTACTCCCATTCCCTGCTCTGGATGTCTGTCTGTACCCACCACTGGTTGCTCTATGAAGTTAGAAATCAGGAACAAAACAATCTACCTTTTGGTTCTGGTCATTTTGCTTTTTTGGGACATATTTTCTTTCTGTATCCCTGGCTGTCCTAGACTCACTTTGTAGACCAGGCTGGCCTCAAACTTACAGTGCTCGGCCTTCCTTTCCCTCTCTGAGTGCTGGGATTTACTGGCGTGCACCACCACGCTGAGTTGGCAGTGAAGATTCAGAGGTAAGCACACATTTGTCCTGTTGATGGGAGTGTAAACTAGCCCAGCCATTATGGAAAACAGCTCTAAAAGTCCTATTACAGTTGATTGATTAAATAAAATAGAATGAGGTAATAGAGAGACTGTATTATATAAATGCAGGTTTATTGGGAGCAGCGAGAGAGGAGAAAAGGGTAAAGGGGAAAATGCACGCAGGGACGGGAGGGCAGGAAGAGGGGAAATGGAGACAAAGGGCAGGAAAAGGGGAGAAGAGGCGGAAAGGATACTCTGGAACCAAGATGTCGGTTACACAGAGAGGGAGTTCTGGGCGAGAAGCCCCGCCCCCAGGTAGAGGGCTGGGTATGGCAGCCACGCCCTGCAGCAGGGAGGGACTTTAGCCAAGTGACCCAGCATGTGACCAGCGGGAACAGATCCTTATACAAAACATGCCTGTGCGGTACATGTTCATTGCACCATAGCAAAACAGCCAATACATGGAGCCAGCCTACATGGGCCAGTCGATGAACAGTTAAAGTGATACACAATGAACTATGTTATTACTCCTCTGTAAAAAGTAATGAAATCTTATCATTGGCAGCAACGTGGATGGTGCTAAAGGTCATGATGTTAAGTGAAACAAACCAGACCCGGGACGGTAAATACCGCATTTTCTCGCCCACTTGTGGTGAATGGAAAGGCAGTGAGGCACAGAGGGGACCCAGTAACAGGCTCGAAGACCCCGAGGGGAAGAAATGCTTCTGGTTTTTTGTTTTGATTTTTATTATTTGATATTTTTTTTCTGTAGCACAGCAGAATAACCGCAGTTCAAACAATCTGTGACATATTTCAAAGTGACAGAGAAATGTCCAAAATTTCCAACACAGGACGATGGACGAGCAAGGGGAGGGGAAGGCTGGTTCCCTGGGGTTCTCACTGAGGCCTCACGCACGGATGTAAGGCGCAGTAAGAGCGGAAGCTAGCGCTCCCGGGTCCCTGCCTCCCGGTTTTCAAGAAGGTTGCAATCTGTTTCTCCATTTCTGCGAAACAGGGATTTGACAAATCCGCAGATGGGTTTGAGGTTACCGACTAAGGAAGTGCGGCTCCTCTCCCCTAACTTAGGCCTCCTAGGCTCCCTGCTCCCCCTCGGGCCCCCAGGAGCCAATGAGAGGGTGGGCCACAGCGGCTCCCCTGAGGCTGTTCCCAGGAGACAGGACTCTGGTGTGGGATTTGACTGGGCAAATGCGGAGGCGCAGGGTAGAGTGTGCCCTGGCTGTTGCTGAGTGCGAGGAAGGAGACTGAGGTGGAATGGCTGCAGGGGAGATGAGCCTGTGCAATGTTTTCCCTTTGTGCAACCCAGTGGGCTGAGCCTTCAGGAAGCCTGTTGGCTAAGAGGAAGGGCTGTTCCGCGGATTTCCTCACCCCGCCTACAACTCGGTGCTGCCCACCCACCCTCTGTGTTCCACCACACAGGGAAAAAAAAAAAAAAAAAAGAAGCCCTTGGCCCCGTTTTTCAGAAGAGTGAATCTACCACATGTGCCCCAGGAGCAAAGCCCCTCACAGTGTGTGTGCTCTGAGCGCATGCTCCTCTTAGAGGAAGCTTTCTAGGAGCTGACAGCATGCCCTGATGCCCGGGGCTTTGCAAGAGCTTACATGCCATTCTGGGCTTCCTCTGGACGGCGTTAAAGCCCTGTCACTACACGGACATTATTTCTCCACTCAGGTTCCACAGAATGAGTGAACTTGTAAACGGAACTTTTATTCACCTGCTTCAATTGTTGTCTTGAGGCTTCCTGCCTCTGTCTGCTGACCCAGGCCTAGTCCTGGAAGCTTCCGACCTCTGTACAATCTAACCTAGGCCTTGAATGTTTTCAGCTTTGAGACTTAATGCTGAATAAGTTCACCCTTTCTAGTTTTTTTCTGAGCTCATAGCTGGCTGGTTCAACTCAGCTGTTCTGGCTCCCAACTAACTTATTCAATTAAAAATTAAAGCTGGCTTTGGGGTTGGAGTGTGGCACTCTCCTCTAGACGCATGCTTGTTAAAGGAAAATCCAAAATCCCTATCATAGCAGAAGAGACAGAGATGGGACATAGAAAAACTAAAAATAAGGGACTATTCTATTGTCACTGATCTCATAGTCTTTTGGTTTTCATTTGACTCTCTAAATTTTTAAGTGTATAAATATTATCTCAAAATCTACAAGATTATTCTGTATATATAAACTTTCTATTGTGATACTAGTAGTCATACAGACTATTAACCAATTCTAGAAATACACTTCATCTGGCTTCCTGTACGTATTTTCAGGTTTCAGTCTGGAGCAACTGTCTGGGAACGAAGTTTGTGTACCACGGATGTACTTAGTAGATTATGGTCCTCAAACCTTTTCTGAGATCTGCTGAATATGGCATTTAAAATGTTTCATTTTTCTCCCATTCCTAGCATTAACTTTTAGGTTTCCAAGAAGATGATGGACTCTCCAGTGGTAAATTCACCAACCACTGGGAAAAGCTGTTCCACACTTCTCCTGCTGCCTAGTTCTGCACAGTGGGTGACTTTGTGTTGACTGTTATATTCTGCCTAGTCAGGATTGCCTCTAAGCTGACAAACACCACCTAAAGATCAGCTTTGGACGACAGACTACTCAGAACATTCAAATTTCTGAGTTCATATGAGACTAACACAAACACTTTACAGAACTTTGAATTCAAAAATAACTTAATTCTAAGACCGTCAAATACAACCAAGCTGGACATTGTGGAAAGTTTAGCAAAAATTGCTTAATTTTTGTAAGTAGTTTTACTTTATCTTTCCTTTTTATTTAGACAAAAAGGCAGATATAGAAATAATATAGGAATGATAGGAAAAAAGGATAGTTAGTGAATCTACTCTTATAGATCTTTCTGTATTATACAAAATTAAAGTTACAGTTGATTACATTGGTATAGATCTTTGCATATTAATACAAAATTAAGGTTTTGGTTACAACATACTATGTATCAGCTCTTTAAGGTATTGTACCTATGTAATTCTAAGAATGCAACATGCAAGTCTAGTCCTTTTGAAAGCTACTATCACAAACTGTTCAGGATAATTGACTAATAGTCAATCAAACTTGTAGTTTTGTTAGGTACTAGTTTATCACAGGTGTTTTCTAAGTTAGTCAATCAATATATATCCAAAACCAAGCAATTCAGGTATACTATACATAGATAGCTGGTCTTCAAAAATACCTCAATATGGCATTTAAATATGTTTTATTATTTTGAGGCGCTTTTTTTTTGACCATGAAACCATGTCAGCTCTTGGCAGCAGCTACTTTCAACTTCAAAGAAGATGATCATCAAAAAATTCTCTCTAGCTTCATATGTGGCAAGCTAGCTACTGGGCAAGAAAATGCCCTTGCTTCAACTGCAGACAGAATACTGGACAAACTGGGTGCAGAAAAGTCGACTGCTAAGTTTTGAAAGGACAAAGTAGGCAAGTTCTTCATTATATCTGCTTCATGGAAAAGTCTGTCAGATATTCTGAGCCAGAAGGCTGACGATGATGCTCCAACATTATAGAGATATCTTGGGTGACTGTCCAGGCAGCCAACTATCTGTCATTTCTATAGTTTTGGAAGCTGCTTGCTCTGTTCTGCTTATTCAGGTATTTATTCTTCTCAGGTCTCTGATGGGATTGAAGACTAAATAGTTATAGTCTTATAATTAATCTTAAGTTGCTTAGGATTTAAGAAGATGTTTTAAGTCTAAAATCATGCTTTTTTGATTGGTATTGTAAGTTATGCTACAAAGAGATTTAGGTACAGAACTTTGGACTCACCAAAATAGGATAGATAGTAGAATATTTTCTTCAAGGTTGCTAATTACACATGGACTGGCATTATAAATGTAATATATATATAGATATATGTTATGCAAGACTTTCTGAACACAGGATTTAATAAAGTTAACCCTAGGTCAAGAGATGGAGCAAGAAACCAGCTGACAGGGATTAAGCAGTAGGAGGGACTTAGAGTTGTAGGGTATTTAAGACAGCTTGGAGAAAAGAGAGCTTTAGCTCTCTAGCTCTTAGGCTCTTTAAGCTCTTTGGCCTTGAGCATTTGGATTTCTTCTCCTGGGCTGTCAGCTGAGCTAGCAAGCTTTTAGCATTGGACCTTTGGCCTTTTCCTTCTGGGATGTGAGCTGAGTAGGAAGATCAGCTGGGTTTTCATCCCAGCACCTGGCTCCTGAGTCTTCATTGGTAAAAATAGAATGGTTGGGAATTTCATTTTTTATAACAACATGAACTCATTTGAAAGACATCATGAACTGTGATTTTATCCTAGATTTGATCTGATTTCCCATCCATCACTTCTGGTGTTATTGTCTTCTCCTAAGTACAGTTACTGGAAAGCAGCAGGTAATGGAGAGAACTCCTGCTTGCTGGCACATCCAAGGGGCAGGAAAGAGTCCTTTCTTATTCAAAGGATGAATAGGGTTGGTGAAGGAGACAGGATGAGCAGCATGTGTGAGGCTGGTGACTTCTTTCAGAGATAGCACATTGCTCACGTTATGCTAATGATAAGGATGAACACAACCTTTCAAACAGCAAAGAAGGAAGCTGAGCTAGCAGGAAGCCAGCAGCTGGCTCCAGATAAGCTGGGTACTGCTGGGAGCTGCTCAGAACAGCCTCAAACTGGGGAAGACTGGCCCAGTGATTTAGTTCTGAACTGCGAACCCTTCCTGCAGCCCCATTCTAGCCCCTACCCTGAAGCCCTCTCAGGACAGCCTTACTGTCAGTCGCCTGGAACTTTAAACATCTACAAGGTGATTCTTTAGTTTTGTCCCAGCCTGTCACGTTACTGTGTGTTGTTTTTGAAGTTGCGTTCTTACTGGCACTCTCTTCTCACCGCCCCCAGAGGACATCAGACTTGGGATCTTTGATTATTCTCAAGTAGCTTTGTGGGTTTTCTGGTTTCCCAAGTGCTTTTTCAGCTAGATATCATCCTCACATCACACACATAAATCCTTCCAGGCACTTAAAACATTCCTAGTGCCTGCCCACTCCCAGCCAGTTTTCACTGGACCTGCTGAGTTTGTACTCTCTACCTTCACACAGATGCTGGAGTGTGTGTGTGAGTCCCAGGATGACCTTTATCTATGGGGAGAGAACCGTGTATGGCTATTTTTAAATCACCCCAGAACTTCACAGAGGGCATGTTTGTTTGGGCTCATCAGGCTAGAGGGTTGTGCAATGTGGTGAGTGGGGAGAGCTGCTCCGGGGATGACACCTGCACAAATGTCTGTGTACCATGTGCACGCCTGGAGCCCCCGAGGCTGGAGGAGGGTGTCAGGTCCTCTGGAACTGCAGTTACAGACAGTTGTGAGCCACTGTGTGGCTGCTGGGAACTGAACCTGAGTCCTCTGCAAAGGACTCAGAGCTAGTGCTCTTAAAACCTGAACTATCCTTCCATCCTCTTTTTAAAAAATATTTTTAAGTCTTTTTAAATCAGTGTGTTGTAGTAAATAAAAAAGTGTTGGGTTATTTATTATTTGACCTATGATTATCACGGCAGTATTATCTAACCCGCTAACACAATCAAATAAGACACAGACACCTGTTAGAGTTTATAATTGCCTTATTTACCTTGGGCTGGGTAGATCCTACACTATCTCAATATCCTCACCACATCCCAGCCCCCACTCAATGCCATCCCTTTAACCATCCTTTCTGGTCTACCTTCTATCCATATTCCCAAGATAACTTGCTTGTATTCTTCATCTGGGCCTTTCTATGACATTATTGGAGTCCTCTCTCCTGGCTAGTGTGGTTTCTTCTCCACACTAACCCGTCATGGCTTTGTCCTTTCTCCCATGAGTCTCTCTTCCTGTCCTCACATGTCTGGGAACCTTAGCCATGCCCACCCCATTCTGCCCTGCCCAGGTACAGACCTTTAAGCAACTGATTAGGTTTATATAACAAAGACGGGCATATCCAGAAAGTAACCAGATCTTGAGGGCCAGCATCAGAACCCCGTTTTAGACATATGGTCTCTAGTGGCTTGGCTCCTGGCTGGCTCCACGCCTGGATCTCTCTTGGTCCACTTGCTCTCCTCCCCTAGCGGCCATGGCCCAGCTCACCCTGCTGGCCATGTTCAGTCTGGACTGTCCAGATTGCCTCTGCCTGTGCTCTCCCTCTTACCTACAATACCCTCCCCTCAGCCATACCCAGGCGCCCACCTGCAGCCTCCTTAGGCCTCTTTGCAGGGGTGTGAGCAAAGTGGAGACACATATGTCTGAAGGGTGTCCTGAACGGGCAGAAGAGGAAGAGCCTGACAAACCCAGGAGAGCTGCAGCAGGCTGAGGGAGGGTTGCATTGGGGGCAGCCACTGGAGAGAGCGCCACGGAGAGTGAGACAGGCAACCCCATACCAACCTAACCAGGAGTCGGGAACAAGGTGGCTGGTGATGTCAGCCTCCTGCCATGAACAGACCAGAGCTTGGGGCCAGAGGCCAGAGGAAGAGAGCCCCAGACGGGCTGTGCCTATCCCAAGAAAGGAGAGGGTGGACAGAGCAAAGCCTTCTTAGTCCTTCTTCCAGGTGGTTTGTTCTTGAGTCTCTGGGTGAATGATATCAAGTCGATGACCTAAACCAACTTCTCCCTGTCTGAGGAAGAGATGAGCTCTTCCTGTTTTTCAAGACAGAGATTCTCTGTGTAGCCCTGGCTGTCCTAGAACTCGATCTGTAGACCAGGCTGGCCTTGAACTCAGAGATCCACTTGCCTCTGCCTCTCTTGTGCTGAGATTACAGGCCTATGCCGCATGGCCTGGCAATGATGAGCTTTGTAACAGATGGTGCAGGTGGGAAAGGATAAAAAGAAGAGGGACACGGGAGGGGAATGAGTCCCTCACCCGGAGTCTGCTGAGGCCCCTCACCAGGAGAGACACAAGAGTTCCAGCACAGTTACTGTTTGCCACGAGGGCTGCTGGTACAGAGATAATACTCTGTGCACAGACGGGGATTTTATGCTCAAGAACCAGGCTTAAAGGCCTAGCGTTTGTGAGTGAGGCTTCATTTCTTCCCCCAAACAACTCTAACGAGGCTGTTACCTGTGTTTTGTTGACGGGACTATTTCTGATCTTCCTGAGTCATGAGGCTCTTACAGTTGTAATACTGTCAGCTGCTCCTGAGGAACCTCAATGAAACAAACAATAAGAAACAGAAAGGACAAGAAAAGACATGGCTGCTCCTGGGTGTGGTGGAGGAGAAAGTTTACTGTAGATGAAAGGGAGAGCGGAGGCAGAGACGTCTGTGAGTGTCCAGAGCAGACATGACCAGACTGCGCTGGGCCAAGTGAGGAGAAGGGCAGGGGAAGGACGAGGGGGGGAGGTACCCAGGTGCAGCACACAGAGGCCAAAGGTACAGAAAGGGGGTGCGTGTGACCAAATGTCTGGGTTGTACAGGGAAGAGCCTCCGGACTGGAGAAGCTTGGGATAGGGGTCAGGGCAAGCCAGCATACCCCGTATCAGGCAGAGCCTGAGGGATGCTGGGAGAGCCTGCAGGCCAGATCTGCTCTGCTGTGTTAGATGGGAACCCCTGCCATGTGTCCCAGGTTTGAAACTACAGAACCTCCCTGTGATGGCTTCCGGGTTTCTTAGCTTTAAGAAGAGTAATCAAAGCCTACAAAGAATCCTATACATAGCCGTTATGAAACAGAACAACCAAACCAAACATGAGCCATGACGACTGTGAGGAGCCCATCCCCACACATGGATTTGCCCTACTTCCTGTGATTCTTAGAAAATCTGATGCTCTGGCTTTTGAATTTGTCTCACTTCCTTCTGAGTACCTGTCTCTCTTAACCACGTACCTAAGCCTGTATTATATTTATTATGTACCAGTGTTACTTTATAAGCAGGCTAGTCCTGAAGACCTTTTCTGTGTTAAAGGTACAAATTCCAGTTTGGCCCTAGCGTCTATGCCCCAAAATGATGGCACAGGGACATGGGGGAAGCCATCTGGAAATGCATGAACTGCGTCTGTTCTTCACACTGAAGTGAGCTAACTTATAGCAAGTCTGGTCAAAACAAAAGACATGGAACCAAAGAACGAGGTGAACCTTTAAAACCCAACAAACGAAAAAGGGGAAGACAAATATAAGATCACCCAAAACACACAGAATAGCCTTATATAAAAAGGTAAGTAACAAGGAAGAACATTTGCAAATTATCTCTCAAATTCAGTAAGAAAACAGTTCTTGAAAATGGAGAGCTTCATGCTGAAGATGTGGGAGGAATCATTACCCCTTTCACAAGATAACAGACTTTTTCTTCTCAGAGTTCCTGCTAAATACCAAGAGACCTGGAAAAATCTAACAACAGATGCCTGAGCCTCTGACCCCAGCAGCCTCACTTCTAGGAATCTCTCCTGAAAACACATCACAGATAACCAGTTATTTGCACAAGGTTGTGTAAGGCAATACTGTTTGTTGTAGCGAGGCACTGACACACAGGAAAATGTCTGGGAACCATGTTTCCAGAACTCATTTTTACAGTTAAGGTCTGAGCGGACAGCAGGACATAGAGGGAGCTATAGATACATTTAGGTATTTCCACCAAACACCGCTCCCTGTGGAGATGGAGGACATGAGGGGAGAGGCTTGGAAGTGAGACTTCCCTGAATTGAGTTGCCTTTTTGTACAGTTTTTAACTTTGGCACTGTGTAAACATTTCACACATTCAAAATTTAAAAAGATAAGAATAAAGTCCTAACATGGAAAACAAATTGGGACAAATGAGCCTAACTTTACTTCAAATGTGGCAACAACAGTTAACAGACAGAAGAATTATTTCAGAAGTCTCATATACCTCCGAAGGATATGGTGTAAGGATAAATGAGAGCCGTGACACTTTCATTCTTTATTGTTAATGCAGTATTAAAGTTCTAAACTGGTGGGGAAATATGTAATTCAGAATTGGAAGAAATGTTACATAATTATAAGCCCAGATTATCAGTGTTAGAGAAAAACACCAAAAACAAATATTAGGGGCTGGTGAGATGGCTCTTCAGGGAAAGACACTTGCTGCCAAGACTAAAATCCAAGTTCAATCAAGGGGACCCACATGGAACCAACTCAAGTTGTCTTCTGACCTAAATAAATATAATAAAAAGTAAAAAAACAAAAAAAACCCCAAAACCCTAAGTCAAAGTTAAACCATTATAAGATGACATTTTAATGGACTCATTCTATATAAAACCATCTTTTCAAAGGCTGTTTGCGCTTCTCACACCTGCCCCCTGGAAGGGCCTACAAGGGTGGCCGCACTGACAGGGACCACTCCCTGTTCCAGATCGCCACATCTGTGTTTCACTCCTCACAAAACACGTGCCTGCCTCTGTTGGACCCCCGAGGTGGAGAGAACCTCCCTTCCTCGGGATAGACGCCAGACCCCAATAACCAACAAAGACGAGAGCTTGATGCAACAGCAAGAGGCTTTACTCAGTAGCTGCCGGGGCTCTGCACACAGCTCCCATGCAAGGGGGTGGTGGAGAGCCTTGAACAGCAGAATCACAGAGTTTATAAAGGCAAAAACCACAAAACAGGAGGGGGTCTAGGGTTAAGGGACTTTTCTAATGGGGCAGTCAGTGATTGGCTGTGTCCAGGTGTGGTGACTAGTGGGCGGTTAGGGACTGTTTGCACTTCTCAGTCCAGGAACAAAGAGGGGTGTTTCTTCGAAACATAAAAGCTCACAAGTTGAAGTTCCCATGGTTAGGGCCAAGTTAAAATTTTCTACCCTTACACCTCTAGGAGATGTGTGTTGAGCCATTTGGGATCCATTCCCAGTGGTTCAGCTGTGGCTGTGGTGAGCTGCAAGCAGATAACCTGTGCTTGGCGTGACCTGAGTCAGACACACTCTCTCCTCCATGAGGCCTCCTCCTGATGGTAAAGCCAAGTGAACACTGGAAAGATTTGATGACAGAGCTGCCAGTCCCCGAGAGAGAGCTGGTGAATTATGTTTTATTTTCATTTTATATGCATGTGTGTTTTGTCGGTATACCACATGTGTGCCTGGTATCCACGGAGATGAGATGAGGGCATCAGGTACCCTGGAGCTGTGTGTGGGAGCTGTGACTCCAACCCAGATCCTCTGGAAGAGCAGCCAGCGCTCTGGCCACTGAGCCCTCTCTCCAGCCCTGACACGCAGAGAGCTTCAAGGTGAACAGTGCCAGGCCCATGCCGGTCTGCTAAAGCTCTTGGCATTCCTCTCATCGAGGTGTTTTTAATAGGCCAGTAGCGCCTCAGCCTTGCCAGTTGGATGCTTCATCAAAATACCATGTCCCAGCATTTTAAAAAAATTTGTTTCTCTGGCTGTGGTGGGTGGAGAGCTTGCACTAGTTTCGGAATGGCAGAGGGCTTTACACAGAGGCATCTTCTTGGGAAACACTGTGTCGTGGGGCCCAAGATTGGCTTGCTAGATAGGTTTAGGGCAAGTCCTGTCATGTTTTTGGATGTTAGTTTTTCAGCTGCCAAACGTAGGTGTGAGACTTGATTTTCTGCCTCTTTAAACAGTGATTTGAAATTTTCTCCCAAGTAGGGCAACATGTAATAGGAATTTCCTGCCAGCAACAGCAGAGAGACTGAGAGGCGGCTGCAGCCCTGGTGACCTCCGCCCATGGCTCCTTGATTAAAGGAACAGTGTTCAGGGAAAGAGGGGCCTGCACAGATGGCTCAGGGGTGAATCGCTGGCTGCTCTTGCTGAGGGCCTGAGCTCAGTCTCCAGACCCCACCTGTAGGTCGCAGCCAGCTGTAACTCAGCTCCAGGAGACCCACACCCTTTTCTAAGGCACCTGTGCTTACCTGGCAATAGACACAGGCACACGACGAGTGTAAATATATTTTTAAAAGAGCAACATTTTGGTATGTAAATTATAACTATCCTTAATCTTAATCACTGAATTATTTCAACTATTAAAATATGCTCTTAATTATGCCTTGTAAACAAGTATCTGCCCCCCACTCTTTCTGTGGCCGTGATTGTGATGGCATGGCTTTTACCACATCTCAGGGAACATCATGGTGGTACCCCCGAAACAGCAAATCTGCTTGCATGATGGGGGACCTCTCCAGGACCATTCATCAAAAACCTTAGAATCCCAAACTCGGTAAGCATGAAATCCAATCGAAAAGCACTCCCTTCTCTTAATTATTCACGATCTGACAGAGCTTCAAGGACATCACTTGGATGTTATTTATCATTGTAATGTGGCAATAGAAAAAAAACATATTTTGAAGAATTTCTGGTTGGTAGATTGCCACCGGTAAAGAACCCATCCCTTTATTGGGTGGGTGTGAATTTACTTTTTAGCTACATGGTGAGAAAAAATGGGAAGTGAACCTTCCAGAGTCTTTTTGGTGCTTTTAGACCGGGGTGGAGCCTACCCCTGCCCCGGGGAGCTGCTGCGGAACCGCGAACGGGCTGGAGCCCGAACAGGCAGTACTCGGCCCCAGGGGCCGGATCCCTCTGTTGGTGTGAGAGGCGATGTGGCAGCTTCGAGCAAGATTTTCCCACCTTAAGGGAGGGTGCTTTTCTGCTTCCTGTTACTGTAGTAAACAACAGGGCCAAATGGAATTTTCAGACGGGTTGTGTCAACTCACATTATCAAGGTAAACCCAGGCAGGATCAGAAAGTAGAGACTCTGGGTCTCTGCTCAGGGGCTGGCTCTTCTGTTTACCTAGGCAGCTTTCGGCCGGTCTGCGCAGGATGGTGCCACCCACAATTAGCAACTAAGAACCGGCTCCCGGGCACGCCCATGGATCGGCCGAGCCAGGGAGGCGGCTCTTCAGCTGGGGCTCTTCTCAGGTGTGGCGGGTGGACAGCCGAGATGAGCTGTCACGCCTACTGCACAGCAACTGCGTGGGGGTCAAAGAGCAGTCTTGGTGTTGCCAAAGCTCTGCCCAGCGGCTCACCCTGGGGTGCGGGCCAGAAATGCACACAGTCCCTGCCAGCTCTCTCTCATTGCCACTCCACCTGCATGCCCGAGTCTCAGCCCCAGGCTGGCCAGGCCCGCGCCGCTGCCGTTGGTTCAGCAGCCGTGTCGACGACGATAACGTAAACATCTTAGTGGGAACCCCTGTGGAAGGAAGCCGACCCGTCTGCTCGGCTCTTCGGAACCACAGCTGCCTGTGCTTTCATCGCGCCGACTCCTGGCGTCTTCGAGGAGCGTGACCGTGGGAGCCACAGGGCTGTGAGCTCCTGGAGGTGGGAGCGGGACCGGCTGCCCGCCCGAGCCCAGCACTGCGTGCGGCCCGGTTGAACTTCCAGCTTGCCATGCCCTTCGAACAGAGTTGCCTGGCGTGGGCTGGACTTGGTGCTTTTTTTTTTTTCTGACACAGGGGGGAAGGCGGACGTTACGGTGTGACCTGAGGATCAGCTGCTGCATCTCAGTGCTGCGCGGCCGAGCTCCGCTGTGCGGGGTGCCAGTACCGGCGCCCGCCGGCCCCTGCGCGCCGCGGCCTCCTGCGGGGGGCCTCAGCGGGAAGGTCCGGGCTGAGCCGTCCCAGCCGGGTTCTCGGCACCCTAAGGCGGCAGTCATCCACGTGCTTCATCCAGGGCCAGCCACTCCGTTAAGCCCGGACGCTGCTGTGGGGCGGCGCCGTGCTCACCCGTCCACCGGGGGGTGCCCTCGCACAGCTGTGATCGCTTCTCAGGCCGCCGCTTCCATCCCGCCATCATGGAGCTGTCATTGGACACTCAGCACCCAACTCAGTTTGCATGAATAGTAAGGCCTGTCACAATATCCCATTCATACCCCACGGAGCAGATTGAGTGTCCCACACCACATGTCATAATTGTTGTGATTTTTGACAGCTAAAAATCACATGCTGACGTATGCTTTCAAAGGAGTACTTATGATTCAAGCATTTCCAGTTTATATTCTTTTTTTTTTATAAAGTTAATTTATTTAACTTTATTATATGTACATTTGTGTGAAGGTGTCAGATCCCTAGAGACTGGCATTACAGACAGTTGGGAGATGCCATGTGGTTGCTGGGAATTGAACCCAGGTCCTTTAGAAGAGCAGACAGTGCTCTTAACCGCTGAACCATCTCTCCAGCCCCCAGTTTATATTCTTTTTATTAGCATCGTATTAAAAATACGACAAGCAAGCCTCCCCTTGACTTCCTCAACTATGATCAACAAAGATTTACATTAAAATAAAATGATTTTTACACTAGCTTCTTGCTGGTGAAAACTGAGTGACCTCCCAGCTCCTCTCCTCTCCTCTGTTGTGACAAGCACTGGAAGGCTGTGAATGCATGTGTGCAGTCCAGCTAGCCAAAGTGCGTAAATATTTCACCTGCAAAAGAATCCATTCTCACCGGGGGTCATTCAGAGCTTGAATTCCAAAAGTACCTCGCTAATAATTTTAAATATAATCCAAACAAGTGGCAGCTCCCGGCTTTGCTGGTTCTGTTTTTGTTGACACAAAGGATGACTGTTGGCAGGGGCAGCCAAGCTGAGCTGGTTTCAGTCTCTTCTCTCAGAGGGTTTCGCCCAGAGGGGAGTGCTCCACCTCGGTGCCCTGGGAGATCAACCCTGCCAGGTGGCCGGATTCCCTGGCTGCTCCTCAGGGTGGGGTAGAGACTCTCAGTGGCTGGGGAGGGAACACTCAGCTGCTCTGTGAGTGAGTGCTGGGGGCTGTGCCCACCGCTGAAGAGAATTACTTTAGCACCCATCTCTCGGTCCTCCCTCCTCACCCCCATGCCAGGCTGCCCCCTGCCGCTGCTCATGCTGTCCCGCTTCTTTCTGGAATGTCTGCATGTGCCCCAGATCTCATCCAGTGCAATGAAATGGTTCTGATCCAGTGGCCTTCAGCAGGGAGTGAAGGCCCTGAGTGAAACAGGCAGACCACAAGAGGAGAAGGGTGGCAAACTTCCTTTTCATGTCTTTTAAATAAAAAAATCCGAGGTGGTATATTAGCTCCTTTTCCTGTCACTGGGATAAAAACCTTCCCACAGAAGCAACTTAACCTGCTCTCTGTGGAATTCCAGCATCGGCCTGTCACCTAGTCATACCGTCCTGCTGCTGAACCTTGTTCTATTACACACACACACACCTATTATATACAACTTCTAAAAGCCGCATAGGAAACTTTGCTCACTACTGAGGGTCGGGTGTGGTGGTGGCAGGAGTGTGGGGTGCTGGTCACATGGCATGTCCAGTGGGAACAGAGGGAAGAGAATACTGGAGCCCAGCTCAATTCCTCCCTGTTATTCAGCCAGGACCTCAGCCACAGGATGCTGCCCCCTGTCTGGGCTGGGTCTTCCCTCTTCACAGACACGCCCAGGGTTTGTCTCTTGTGTAGTTCTGGATCTGGTCAGTGGTTTCTTGAGCTCTTTCTATTTTTAATAAAACTTCAACTCTGCTTCCCATGGGCTAGTTCTAAAATAGCTTTGTGTTTCAAAGCCACAAATTCCAGTTTACACACAGTTCCTAAAAGAATCAGAGACATCTTTCGGTGGCTGAAGATGACAGCATTGAGCCAGACATTTGTTCACATGACAGCCAACAGGGTGATCTCAGGAGCCACTTCCTCGTGACAGCATGGGTAATACCCGGAGCCGACACAATCTCGAAGCCAACCATGACGGCCACCAACAAAGGGAGTGTCCTTTGTCTCTGACTCAGTTGCCCACTCATGCTGTTTGGCAGCATCTTTGAGGCTGAGACAGTAACTTGTCATCTCACAAATGGATAGAATTCCAAACCAGGAATATCTCTTGGACCTGATAACAGACGCTTGTAGCTAAGCTACCCCTTGGGATGGAAGCCCAGCACTGACTGGGCACCCTTCTCCTCAGGTGAGCAGTTTCACAGAGAGATTCTAGCTCTCCAGTGACTCTGTCCCAGAGATGTATCAGACACACAGAAGAGCGAGAAAGACCCTTGAGCCCATTAGCCTGTTTACTGTAAGACAAAAAACTGAAAAGGCAACTGAAGCCAAACTGTGTCTCTCTGGTTGTGTCACAAATGTGAACTAGTCCTTACCCTATGTGAGGCTTTCAGTCAAAACACAGCAAAAACAAAGCAGCACCTTTAGCCAGACTGTAAAATACCTGCATAATACATCCCCATGCTAACAAAGAGGAGTCTGCAGTCCACACTGGAGAACACAAAGAATTTACATTACTCCTTTCCACACAGATGGAACAGATCTTTAAAATATGAAAATAAGCTTCTGTTTTTCTTCTGTATCTACATGCAAAACATTAAAAATCTTAATGAAAATTTAAAGGTCATTTTCTTTTCCATTTATTTCTATTTGATCTGTTGAGACACTTTAAACACTGCACAAAATATTTGACCATAATTGATTTGGTTTAAAGGTCACTGTCAGATGTTACATTTTAAATGTACATTTGTATAACCAGAGTAGTAATTCTCCACCAACACTGCTCCTTACGTTGACTTTTATCCATCAGTCTCTAGCACTTTATTTTTGACATTGTGTATTGTCTGAGTGTTCCCCTGTGTGCATGGTCATGTGTGTGCGGATGCTCAGGTGTGTACAGAGGCCAGAACACAGCCTCAGGTGTGGTTCCTCAGATGTTATTCAGTGTGGTGTTTTGAGATAGTCTCTCACTTGCCAGGAATGCCATCCTGTTGCCCTGGCTGGCCAGGAGCCATCCTCTGCCCTTCTCTGCTGCCTTGATGCTAGGATCACAAACCATAGTACCAGGCCCAGTTCTGTTCTGTCCTTCCTTCCTTCCTTCCTTCCTTTCTTTCTTTCTTTCTTTCTTTCTTTCTTTCTTTCTTTCTTTCTTTCTTTCTTTCTTTCTTTCTTATGTGAGTTATGAGAATGAACCAGGTCCTCACACTTTACTGCCTGAACTATGTACTAGCCATAAGTTTTCACTCTAAAATGTATTTATTTTTAGAGGCTGCGGAGATGGCTCAATGGTTAAGAGCACTCACTGGCTGCCCTTCCAGAGGACCCGGGTTCAATTCCCAGCACCCACATGGCAGCTCACAACTGTCTGCAACTCCAGGTCTGACAGTCTCACACAGACATGCATGCAAGCAAAACACCAGTGCACAAAATTAAAAGTCAATCATAAAATTAAAAAATTACTTACTTTTAAGAGAGAGAGTGTGTGTGTGTGTTAGAAGGGAAAATTGGGTTCCCTGGTGCTGAGTCACAGGCTGTTGTAAGTTGCCTAATGTGGGTGCTGAGAATTAATCTCTGGCCCTCTGCAGAAGTTTCAGGTGCTCTTGATCATAAGCTAGCTCTCCAGCTCCAATGTTCACTTTCCAAAACATTTTCTTGATGCCATCCCAAGATTTTCAAACATGGAATTTTAAGACCCATCTGTGTCCTAGTGGGAAGAACTCAGACAAGCAAACAAATCTGTAAAACTACAGAGCTACTCGGAGACAACAGTGGATATTCAGGGTAGCAAACATGGCCAGTCCTACAAAGAACCAGCTCACAAGAATAGTCTCTGTTTGAGCAGAGTTTTAAAGACCCTATTCCAAGCTGGGTAGTGATGGTGTACACCTTTAATACCAGCCCTTGGGAGGCAGAGACAGAGGCAGGCAGATCTCTGAGTCTGAGGCTCAGCCTGGGTAGAGTGCAGGGAAGCCATGCAGGATGGCCAGCACCTGGAGTCTAGTTGTGGGGTCTGAACAAGACCAGGTCCCACAGGCTCACAGAGTTGAGCACTTAGTCACCAGGGTTGGAACTGTTTGAAAGTATTAAAAGAATTAGGAAGTGTGTCCGTGTAGGAGGAAGTATGTCACAGGGTGGGCTTTGAGGTTTCACATGCTCTAGCCAGGCCCAGTGTCTCTATCTTCCTGCTGCCTGTGGATCCAGACGAAGAACTCTCACGTCTGCCTTCCTGCCACCTTGCTCCCCCTGTGATGACAATGGCCAGACCTCTGAAACCGTGAGCCAGCCCAGACAAATGCTTTCTTTTATAAGAGCTGCAGTGTCACAGCATCAGAACAATGGCCAAGACACTAGGGACAGTGGCGGGTCACTATCATGCTACCCAGAGCCAGGGAGCGAGAGACTTATTCAACTGCATGGAAGGCTTCCTGGCCACAGCCCTGGCCTTCTGTGGATGACACTGCTAAGTGGCCAGCCTGCAGTGACTCAGCACACAGAGCACCAAGCAGTAAAGCCTGTGACAACCTCTTTCTTCCATCCAGGCTCCTGCCCAGGCCTCGGCAACCAAACCCATCCAGAGGCAGAGGTCAGGGGAGCCCACCGCTGTGGTCCATGGTCTGGGCCAGCTTCCAAGACCACAGAGAAGAGGGGGAGACACAATGGGTGGACTGACAAAGAGCCTGTTTAGTTTGCAGCTATGAATGGTGCCAAGAGGAAGGGGTAATCTCAGTTTTGCAAATCTCTTTGGGACATTTTCTTTTGCTGAAAGAAATCAAAGGCTTTTGATAAGGTTTGAGGTAAGCTGGAAGTCACGTAGAATCGGAGTTGCCATGCTGAAGATGGCCAGAGGTTATTTGGTGAGTCATTTGTATACAATGAGAATATTTCAAAATAATTCTTAGGAAAAAATGTATTGGGATGTGTTTGCCAAGTATAAAGCCTTTTTAAAAGCCAGAACTCCTGTCCTGTCTGGCTTTTTAAAACCAGTAAAACCAATGCTCTTAGACCACTGTTCTCATTTTTTCCTAGAAAATATCCAGAAAGAATAAGCACACTGAGAAACAGAAAAGCAAACCCTGCCTTACACATCACAAGGTGAAACTGAAACTGTAGAAACTGCAGAGGGAAGGGTTCCCAGTGTGGCAGAGAGAGGTAGGCGGGTCCAGTGGGCAGAGAGAGGTAGGCGGGTCTAGTGGATAGGCTGGCAGAGAGAGGTAGGCACACACTGCTAACCTCAGGTAAGGCTGATAGTCATTCCAGGTTAACGAGCTGGAGGAGAGGGTGATAAGCCAGAGGCCTCTGGTGCAGAGACAGGGGCTCAAAGGGCAGGAACGAGCAAAAGTCAGTGAGGCACACATTTGTAGGTTCTCAGTCTGCCAGGGAACCTTTACCATTGCATAGCCTGGGTTTGGCTTTAGATGGTACAAGCTAAAGCAATTCATTTCTAATCCCTGAGCTGTGAAAGAGGGGAGAGAAAAGAGGAGGTGGGAGGACAGGAATGTGCCAGGGACACGTGAGTTTTCAAGGCGGTGTCTCCACTGGCCTACTTCCAACTAGTCTCCGCCTCCCAATTTGTCCCTCTCCCAATAATGCCACCCAACTATGAATCCACCATTAGATTCATTCCCTCCTGTCAGAATATCTTAGCACAATGGCTTCACTAAGGTTTCTCCCCTGAACACTGCTACACTGGGGAGCAGGCCTTCAACACATTAGACTTGTGAGGGACGCTTAATGTCCCAACCATAATAAACACACACACAGACACACAAACACACACAAGCACATACAAACACACAGACACACACACACACACAAACACATACAAACAGACACACACAGACACACAGAGACACACAGACATACACATACATGGACACACAGACATACACACAGACACACACACAAACACATAGACACAGAGACATACATAGACACACACATATACACACACACTTTTCTAAGGGTAACAGTAGGAAGACGTGAAAGGAACGTAGTAAGATTGGCTAGTTACAAATGGAGAGCCTCTTCATGCAGAAGAAAAGAACAAAAACCCTCCAAATGCTCAAACCAGAAGCATAAGGAAACTGAGAAGTCAGAGGCCGAGGCTGTGCGGCCAGCCCTGGGTCCCCCTGTCTCTGCCTCGCCCCTGCCGAGATGTGATGAGTGCCACACTCCCAACTTTTCACGTGGGTGGAGGAGATTGAACTCACGTCCTGGTGCTTGTGCCAAACACTTCACCAGCCGAGGCACCTCCTCAGCCCTTAAACTAGAAGAAGCCCGTCTGTCTGTACCTCACCCCTTGTTGTTAAAACATCTGGAAAACACAGCAACAGTGAAGTGGCAGCAGGCGGCCTGGACAGGAACCCCACAGTTCAGGGAGCAGCGTGGCTCAGTCTCAAGATCCCAGTTTTCATTGTTTTGCTTTTTCACCTGCTTTGATCTGAAGTTTGGCTGAAATGGGAGCCAACACTCAGAAATAATCAGAAAACAAGTCTGAGAACCCTTAGCATGCAACCACAGCAGGCAAGATAAAGTGATTGTGAAACCCCGATTGCTTTCTTTTCTGAGATTAGCCTGGCCAAGAAGCTGACACCTAAGGAGGGGAGAGAAAACCATGTCCTAGGGCAGTGGTCCCCGGCCTTCCTCCCGCTGCAGCACTCTAACACAGCTCCTCATGTTATGATGACCCCAACCGGAAGTTCTTTTTGCTTCATAACCGTAATTTTGCTATGGTTATGAATTGTAATGTAAATATCTGTTTTCTCATGGCCTTAGGCAACCGCTGGGAAAGGTCATTTGAAGCCCCTCCCCCCAAGAACACTGTTCTAGAGGACCTAGAGGAAGCAGAAAGCATGGGGCTCTGAGAGCGGTGTTGAAGGGGCCTAATTCGGGCAGAGGTTTGTTGTGTAGCAAAGGGTAACCACATCAAGCTTGTGCCAGCCTGCTTCTTTGTTGCTTTGATACAATGCAGACCAAAACTAACCTATGGAGGAAAGGGTGTATTTGGCTTACAGTCCGTCATCAAGGGCAGCCAGGGCAAGAGCTCGAGGCAGGGACGAAGCAGAGGCCACAGAAGAGCACTGCTTCCCGCCTTGTCAGTCTGCTTTCTTACACAGCCAGGTCCCACTGTTAGGAGGCGCCACAGTGGGGCGGCCTCCCACACCCGCCCAAAGGTCAGTCTGATGGAGGCCCGTCCTTACTGTTTCTTCTCCCTGGAGACTGTAGGTTGTGTCGGGCTCTCGAAAACTAAGCAGCCTGACGCCATGCCTCAGTCTCGCCTTCTGTGGGCTCAGAACTCGTGTTTTTGTTTCCCTGAGGTGGCGTCTCACGACATCACTCAGGCTGCTCTCCAGTTCCCTCAAGTGATCTTCCAGCGAGTAGCTGAGAGTGAGCCACCAACGCAGCTTAACTACATCTTGTTTATTTGGAGGCGATGACCTTGGAGAGGGCCGAAATCTCTTCTCTAGCACACACGAAGCCTTGGAGTCAGTCTCCAGGTTAGACCGTCTGAACGAAAAGGATTTTAACAACTGTCCCATCCAAACAATATTTTTCAAACATTTCCAATCACATACCAAAGGATGAAGTTATATGCAAATGAGGAAATAGGAACCCCGCAACTAAAATCCCCAAGTCTGCTGAGCTGACTCTGATTGTTAAGGTTGGTGAACAAGCCTTGGTGTTCAGACAGGACAGAGTCGCTCCTTCAGGCGAGAGGGGCCTAGGAGACCGTCAACCCACACACCCCAGGGGTGGGATGGGAGCCCTGGTCCCCACTGCGAGAAGTCAGCCCTGCCGGGCCACGGGAACGTGGGGCAGAATAGGAAGGGTGTGGAGGTGGAGGCTTGAAGAGTTCTAGGGAGTGCAACCGGATCCCTGCAAGGTGAGGTTGCAGTAATAAATCTGAATCTGAGCTGTTCTTCACCCGGAAGTCGGGTACAACTAACACGAGACTTGAACTCACACTGAATACTGGCCTAAACGGCTGAGGAGACTGAGTCCCTTCCATTCCCTACCCGGCAGAGCAGGAGAACTGCTCAGAGACCCTAACCCGTCGCAACACAAAGGCCGCTAGGGAGGCTCCACCCCGCCGCTGAGGCCCCGCCTCTGCCTCGTTGGTGTGACACCAGCCCCGCCCCTCGCCGCGGCCACGCCCCCGAGGCCCCGCCTCCTCCCGTCAGAGCCGCTCCAGCCCCAGCTCACCGTGCGTCAGAAGGCGGGGCTCCGCCCCTCTCCCGAGAGACAGCCAATGAAGTTCCTCCCTGCACACCTCCGCCCTCGCCCCACCCTATAACACCAAGGCCCCGCCCCTTTTGCCGTGACCCCGCCCCTACACCTAGTGACCGCCGGAGGCCCCGCCCCGGCCGGTCGTTGCCGCCTCCGGCCCGCCTGAGGCGCCCCGCCCTAGCGCCGCGGGCCTGCTTCTCTGGCTCGGGCCGCCCCTGAGGACGTTGCCTGGGCGGCCGGTGAGTGGGGAGGGGCGCGGCCGGTGCGGTGGGGACGCGCGGGTCCCGGCACCCACGGGGAAGAGAGACAGCCGCGCTGGGCGGGGCTAGAGAGCCGCCGGGGGTGGGGGAGAGCTGGCGGAGGCAGGGGGATGTCGCCGGCGTCAGGCTTGGGGCGGGGCCGGCTCTGATGGACGTCTGGGGTCCGGTCCCACCGGCCCGCGGCCCCGTCACCCCCGCCCGGCGTCCCCGCTTCTCCCTCCTCTTTGCGCAGCCGCACGCGCCGCGACCTCCGGACTTCACGAGTTCACTCCCACCCCGCAGTTGTATCGCATTCCCGTAAGCCCGGGCGTGTAACCGAATCCCGGTGCCCGGCGTCGCGTCGAGTCCTGCTGGCCTCGGCGGACGGGGCGCGGGCCGTTTGCTGGGGCCTCTCCGCCTGGCCTGGCGAGAACAGCGCGCATTGTTTCCTCTGTGCGCGCAGGCACGAAGCCGCAGGCCCCTGGAGGCCAGAG
The DNA here is from genome assembly GCA_028658305.1 of Pachyuromys duprasi. Taxonomy (NCBI): domain Eukaryota; kingdom Metazoa; phylum Chordata; class Mammalia; order Rodentia; family Muridae; genus Pachyuromys; species Pachyuromys duprasi. The sequence continues at coordinate 1,675,317 of CM053749.1, forward strand.
GACCACAGGTGTCCGCCTCGCTGGAGCCTGTCCGCCGTGTGCGGTGGTCCTCCCGCGTTCAGCTGTGACTTTCTCCAACTTAACATTTTCTCATCACTTTCCTGTATCCTTGATCACTAAAAATTCACACTGAATAACCACCTCTTTATTTCAAAAATAATATTCCTATATTAGCTATGCGTTTAATACGTGGTTGGAGGAGAAGAATTAGGGCTGATCAAGGCAGTTATGTTTGCCAATTGTTTAAATGCTACTGTGAGCCAGTTCCCTAGCGGTGGGCACATAGATTGTTATTCTGCTCTTACCCAGTAACGTCTTTGCTTGTGGATGACGCCAGATCAGAATGCTGTTTCTCCTGGTCTTTGGCTTTTTTGTGTGTGGTTGTGTTTTCAACTTGACACACGCTACCCTCATTTGAACCAATGCCTCTGTCAAACTGACATGTACTTAAGTCTGCGACATTTTCCTGATTAAGGACTGATGAGGGAGGGCACCGGGGGCGTTGCATCCCTAAGCAGGTGGCCCTGGGCTGTTAAGAAGGCAAGCTGACAGAGTACGCAGCACCCTCCATGGCCTCTGCTTCAGTTCCTGCCTTGAGTGCCTGTCTTGGCTTCCCTGATGGCGGAAGCCAAATAAGCCCTTCCCTCACGACAGTGTTACCTGAGAGCTGAAGCTATTGTTTTGAACGCATGGTAGTTTTATGTATACTTTTGAAAGGGGAAAATACGAGTTGAGGGGGGAGAGATACCTTAAATGATTTTTATTTTTAAATAATTTGGGCTTTAAAATATCTGCCAAAATTTTAGAGTTCTTGTGTGCCAGCCTCCCTGATGCCAACCCCTTGTATATTCTTAATAAAGTAGTTCCTGGCCACAGGAAGCAGCACGACACATTTCCGTTCAGTGACCTGCGACTCTGTCACAGCCCAGCAGTCTCCCACTTATGTTAGAATCCAGTGCTGTGTGTAGCTGTGGTTTGTCCGTAGCTTCTAAGAAGGCCTCCTCCCAGACGAGAGGATCATGTACAGAGCTGTTCAGCAGTGCAGGCCTGATAGGAAGCCAGCACCTTAAGTTCATCTCCTGGGTGCTGTGTCCTAGGAGGAATGCTTATCCCCTTCCCCCCTCGGTGTGCACAAGCTTCTATTTGCGTAAATTACACACTAAAAAGGGTCCCTTTATGGTGTGTATGTGTGGTGGCCAGAAGTTAAACTCAGTGTCCTCTTCATTTACTCTCTACCTTATTTATATATCTTGTCTATTTATTTACTTACTTATTTATGTTTGATTGTTGTTGTTTTTGTTTTTTGAGGCACAGGCTTTCTGTGTAGCCCTGGCTGACCTGGAACTCACTCTGTAGATCAGGCTGAACTCATAGAGGTCCCCCTGCCTCTGCCTCCCAAGTGCTGGAATTAAAGGCGAGCACCACCACCACCATCCCTGGTTTCTCCCTTGAGGGTTTTGTTATTGTTGTTTTATGTCAGGCTCTCTCATTGTTCTGGAGCTCATGGGCTAGGCTTGGCTGTCTGACTGGGGAGTTCCCTGAATCCTGCCTGGCTCTACCTGCCCAGCACCACCTTACAAGCCTAGGCTGGGATGCCCAGCATCTTTTTATACTTTTAAATTTTATTTTATGTGTATTGTGAGGATGTCAGATTCTCTGGAACTGGCATTAGAGACAGTTGTGAGCTACCATGTGGTTGCTGGGAGTTGAACCCAGGTCCTCTGGAAGATCAGCCAGTGCTCTTAACCACTGAGCTTCAACCCCAATGCTCCAGCATTTTAATGTGGGTTCTAGGGATTGAACTCATGTCCTTGTGCTTGCATGGCAAGCAGTTTACTGACTGAGATATCTCCCCAACAGTACAGCTTATGATAAAGCATGATTTAAAGGGTGTAGATACATAAAATTGGTTGTATGCCACTTATTGTAGAAAATAAAAATGAGTGTCCGACTACATAATTTTATTATTATTAGCCCTATACTTATTGCAGCAGTATTATCTAACCTGCTATCACAAATAATAAGGCACCAATACCTGTTAGATTTTATAATTGCCTTATTTACCTTGGGCCAGGCAGATATTTTACCTACACTGTCTCAATATCCTCACCATCCACCTCCTTGGCAGCCCTTCCCGTTTCCAGCATGCTCCGCAGGGCCGCCATTCTCTTCTCCCCTGCTTTTTCCATCCTGCTTTGCTGCTGAGAGTAAGTAGTCTGTTTCTCCCTGAGTCTGAAATACGGTGCTTGTGTGTGGGTACAACCGTGTTGGAACAGGGGCTCAAACTTGCCACCCTCCTGGCCTGCAGAATGCCGGACCACAGATCCATGCCCCCATGACATCAGCTCAAGAAGATGGCTCATCACAGCACTATGGCGCCTTCCTTCACAGCCTGGGCGGTTCCACCGTTCCGCTCTGTGTGTGCTCACCTGTAAGCAGGTGTGCATATGTACATGTTCCGCTCTGTGTGTGCTCACATGGATGGCAGGTATTTGTGTTCACATGTAAGCAGGTGTACATGTACACATGGATGGCTTTTGATGTGAACTCTGGGATCTGAACTCCTGTCTTCTGGGGTTACTACACACTCTTCATGGAGTCATGAGAGTGGCTGCCATCGTCAGTAGAGTAACTTTAGTGACCATGGCTGGCTCTCCCGCGGTGAGGGGTCCTGTGCGCACACATACTTCCTCACCTGCTGATGGGTGCTTCCGCATTAGGTTGGTCTTTGTACATGTAAGCACCTAGATAAATAAAATCAAGGAGCTTTTCACCAGGCTCAGGGACCCTTCAGAGATAAATTTTAATACAGTGGTGATCACCATCATGATACATCTGCTTAATTTCCTTATAGGAGAAAATATGTGGAAATAGCACAGATGTTACTGTGTATACATTTATATTTTTTGTTGTTGGTTTGCTTTGGCAAATTGGGAAAGAGGATGTGTTATTAGTGACCTTGATCGTCTTTTCAGATGTGATTGGCATGCTTCTTTGGAGAGGTGTGTTTTGTGTCTGGTGTGGGTCCTCCCTCTTGAAACTTTTCGGGTGGGCTACATTAGCACTTGCTCGCTGCGCTTGGGGGTCTGTCTCACAAGCAGAATGGCCTTGGGTGTCCCAGTGAGAAGAAATAGTGCGCAGTGTTTCATGTGGGTCTCTGGGGGTCCTCACATCCCTGTTGTGGCTTTCTCAGCAGGGTTATTCTGTGACCTGGTGATTGTCACACCGGACAGCGTGGACGTTGTCAGCGGTGCTGGCCTTTGATGCACGCATGCGCTCTGAGCACTTTGCCCCTTCTCCCAGTCCTCACTCCCTCCAGTGGTTATGTGTGGCAAGCAGGCTGTCACTCCCTAGCCACCATTAGACCTCTCAGGCCCCCTTCTCAGCCTTCTTTGCCTCCTGTTCCTCTCCCCTGAGCACTCTGTGCGGACTGGAGAGTAGGGTGCTGCCGCTAGACTGGCAGGTGATTGTTGACCCTCCATTGCTGGCTCACCCCTTCTTCGTTAGGCTCATCACACATGGTGGTAGAGGTCATAACGGCTGCCATTGTGGTTATTGTGTACGTGGGCGTGTGTAAGCCGAACCCTGCGTTCTCCAGGAGACTACTGCTCTCTCCCAGTGGGCGACTGTTCCCATTCTCTTTAAACTCGCAATGTAGCGCAGGATCACTTCAGCTCATGATCGTTTGCTCTGGCCTCAGCAGGGCAGAGACTGCAGGGTGAGTGGGGTGCTCTGTGCCTCAGGCCTCCTGCTGGGAGAAACACCAGCTCCTCAGCTTACAGGGCAGGAGTGTGCCTCCATGCTCTGGAGCACTGCCTGGGTCCTCCCTGACCCTACAGGGATTGTGGCTACTGTCTAGGTTTTAAAAACTCTGAAGCTGAGATATGGCCCTTTTTTAGAGTCAAGACTGGGGATTAGCTCTTCTGGAGAGGTCGTTAGCTCTTTGGAAGCTCTATGCTACCTTTATAGAACTGTCTACAGGTAAACAGTCCTAACCCAGCAGGTCTCCTCTAGTGTTAGAAGTTGAGAACGTCCAGGCTTGGATGAAAGAACTCAGTGTGATGGTTTCCTGGGTTTCCACGAGTCTTCACACAGCATTTGGTGTTCTGAGTTGTACCTTCCACTGTGCGGCTGGATACACAAGCTGACCAAAAGCCACCAGGAGAGGAAGAACTTTCAGCTCACAGCTCCAGGGCGTAGTCCACCATGGAGGGAAGCCACAGGCAGGAGCTTGAGACAGCAGTCACATGATATCCACAGCCAGGAGCAGAGAGAAACAGATGCACTCATGTGGTATGCCTGCCTACTGCATGTGCTCACCCATCTTTACTTGTGTGCATCTCGTGGCCCAGCCTAACCACCTCTCACAGTGGGCTGGGTCTTCTACACCATTTAACCATTAAAGCAATCTCTCGCCCTCATGGCTGCAGGCCAATCTTACCCAGACCCTTCCTCAACTGAGCTTCTTCTCTAAGGGGCTTCTAAGCCGTGCCAAGTTGACATTTAAAACCAACCATCATGTGAGTTGCAAAGACATGGTTTTGGAAGTTAGCATTTGGACATGAGATGGAGAAGGCAGCTGCGGTGAGGAGTATGTAATTTAAACTCTCTACTGAGTTCAAAAGCCCGTTACAAGCCAGACCCAGCCTGAGCCTTCTGGGAGCAGTTGCAGGCTGGATTGGCAGAAGCAAGCAAGGGAGCTTCCTGGGGGCAGCCCACTTAGAACGGCTGGCTGATGAATGGGCGTGTCCCTGGTGTAGGCAAGGCCCCAAGGATTTTGCCTCAAGACTGCTTATTGTCGCTCCACGGCCTTTCCATGCTTGTCTCATATGTGTGGCATGGCAGAGACCCTCACTGCTTCCTGCTTCACTCTGTCAGGCAGATTTCCTGAAGATTAGTTTGAAGATGTACTTTAAAGACATAGTGTTGTTTAAATGAACTGATGATTTCATAACCCCTGGTGATGATTTTAGATAATTCTGACTTGATCCAAATAACTTTAAAACCCTCCTGCAGTATAGAAAAAACTGCTAGGAGCCCTGTGGACATATGGAGCTATGTCAAGTGCTTGATTTACACCAAGAGAGGAAACAAGATTGAACCAAATTAATAATCAAGAAGATACATTCATTTTAGGTCTAGCCCAAGGATAAGGCCCAGGTGTACACCATGATAAGAAAGACCATATGAATATAGAATAAACAATAAATGGTTAGCTGTACAAGACAAAATAGACACCTGTTTCTTAGAAAAACCTCAACATTAAAAACTTGTTTTGAATACAATGTACATTTGAAATAAGATAAAACTTCTTCTTTGAACTTATAATGAGCATATAGATAAAAACCACTGCTTTAAACTTAGAACAAACAAAATATCTAGTTAGATATAAGGATCAATAGTCCTACTGTAACTCCTCTTTTATGCATCTATTTTTAAATAATGTTATTTTTTTCATACATAGAGAACCTTTGTATTAGAGTATAAAAACCCATGACAGAATTAAACATTTGTTGAAGCTATCTGCTTCATCCAAAACTATGTCTGTCTAATTGTCTGTACATATTGAATATATGCATATGTGTATATTCATACCTCTATGTTTACACACATGTGGAAGAATGGTGTCTCTGGGAGCTCCCTTGTGAGTGTATGTGTGCATGTGTGTGAGGAGGTTTGTAAATACCTGCCTGCTTTGTCTGCCAAAGGTGTTCCTTTTTGCATCTTTCTGAGTTATTAAGTTTAGTAAGTGATAAGCAGTCTGAAGTATTTCATTGGCCTTCTTAATTAGGACTCTACCTTCCAGCAAGCTGCTGTTCATTGTTGAGCCATTAAGTTAAAAGGGACTAAGGTTTTTCTTTTTACAAGCCCTTGAATTTACAGCAAGAAACTGTCAGGGCTGCAGCCACTTGTCCTCTGAGTTAAAGGAGCCACCTGGCTTGACTGATTAAGACCCTCTGCTGTCTTGTCCTTTAGAGGCTCTCGTGACCAGTGGCCCCTGGGAGTTAAACTGTATATAGGATTAAAGTGTACATATAGAATTAGTATATAGCTAAAGTGTGTATAGATAGTAACAAGGCTATAAGCCTGAGAATTTGAGTTATAGAGAGAAACACCAGCCACCAGCTGGTCCTCTTCGCCACTGTGACCTGCCTTGGTTTACCCTGTGTGCTGGAGCTGGTCTCTAACAAAGGCCTGCACTGTTTTCAGGTCAGGGAGAAAAGGTTGACCAGTCCAAACCAGACACTCGGTGTCTGTTCAGTTGAGGAAGTAGCTCTGTGTACAGCTCTGTGCATGTTTTCAGGCGTTGTAGTCATTGGAACTGATCGACAAACACCCAGCCCTAAGAGGTGGTAAGTCAGGTGTCAGACTGTTATGCCCAGTTTGTGAGGGCCCCCAAAGACCATCAGGAATCTACTCTGCTGCAAATACATGAGGGTTTATTGGATACGTGCTTGAGCCCAGGTCAGAAAACTTCCTGTGGAAGCAGGAGAGGAGTGTGGCCCTGAGGTCTAGGGGAACAAGGTTTTTAAAGAGAAAACCCACAAATGGTGGATTACATGCCTTGGCATTACATGATTGGGTAAGGGAACTTGACTTTTGAAATGATTGTTTTACTTTAGGCAGCAAGACCATAAGCAGTTCTGGTCTGGCCATCTGGGCTGGTTTCCTAGCAACTGTATCTCTAGTGGGCAGGAAAAGAATGTGGTAAGGCTAGTTCTTCCCCTCAGGTGGCTGGACATGTCCCTGCCTGGCTGGCATTCGTTCGGGCTTGTGCTTTAAACTTTAAACCAATACCCACTAATTTTTAATTTTTTGGTCTCTCAAGACTTATCCTGGAGGATCCTGCTTGGAGGTGCCTGTGGCTCACTGTTGTGTCTAGTTCATAGCTTAAGAAGGGAGACGATGCATCATGCTTGGGAAGTGTGCTGTGTCACACGCCATCTCAGGTCCAGAGGCAGAAACTCACCTCTCACTGAGGCTTCCTGGTCCTTACTCACCAAGGCTCCGGCTGCATGGAGTTGACTGTTGCCAGGACATCTCTACCGTCGTAGACTGTCTTCTCACACTATGAGCCAGAATCAGTCCTTTCCCCTTTAGTTGTTTCCTGCTAGATTCTTGGTGAGGAAAATGATTGTGTCAAAGGCACCATTTCACCAGAGCCATAGAAACAAAGCCTTGTAGTAGCGAGAGCAGGCCAAGTGTGTGCTTGTTCGCTTCCCCTGTGTGCAGAGAGTACATGAGCAGTAGCTGCTCAAGGGAGGTGTTCTGCTGGCAGTGCAACCTTAGAGGACCAGACTGTTATGTGTCTACCCCCCTGGACAGGGAGAGGAAAGCGTGGAGGAGGGCTGGTGCCTCCCCAGAGGACTCTGGCCTGTAGGATTTGCTTTTTCACACTCCAGTTGCTGGAGCTTAGTCTGTGTCCATGAAACACCAGCAGACAAGGACCAGTAGTCTAGATGTGTGCAAGGGTTAAGAAGGAGTGTCCTTCACTGTGTGTCATGTGTCTAAATGCAGGCATTCCTGGCAGTGGCTGGGCTCTCTTAGTGCTTAGACCCTTGTCACAGCTGATTGTAACTGTATACAACTCAGACTTTCCTACAGTGGCCTGTGTGTGACCTCTGCCCCTTAGGCCTCTGTTTACTCCACAGGAAAGAAGAGGAAAGCCTCCCCCAGCCCAGGGAAGGCCTTAGGCAAGAGTCTTCCTTTCCTTAGGTTAGTCTGTTCAAAGCCATGCAAACAGCCCCATTCAGCCTACCGACACACCCACTTTCTGCCTCTTCAGTGCCTCTTCTGGCCTGTCTGTAATGTGCAATAAAAACGTCAGAGAAGCCCCTTCACCTGGAGTGTCCTGGTTCTCATGAATCTCTAATTTGATTCACTTCCTCTGTTCGGTCACTGAAGGGTGAAAACCCTCATCAGTTTTTTTTGTCTTGGGGCTGCTGAATAGTTTTTTTTTGTTGATGGCGGTATTTTTGTTGTTGTTGGGGTTTTTTTGTTTTAGCTTTTGTTATCTTTGAAACATTTAATTTTGCTGAGGAGTTCAGACCCCAGCATCTACAGTCTGACAGACTGGGCCTATAAACACCTGAAACTCTGAAGGATCCAAAGACCTGCATTTGTGGACAGGGACAGGGACGCGTACACGTGCACGCGCGCACGCGCGCGCACACACACACACACACAGGAACACACACACACAGGAACACACACACACACTCTTCCTCTCACATGGATACATACAAATTGATTAATTCTTTTTTAAAATAACAAGAAGGAAAAAGTAAGAAATCATGTGCTCATGAGGAAGATTTAGTGGAATTAGGTGAGCAGACATTTTGGCCAGCCCTCCTGTGTAGAGGCCAGTCAGTAAAGGTTACCTTTGCTGCCTTCCCTGTCCTTAACCTAGCTTCAAGGCTGCTCCCAGGAAACACAGCTCTACCCTGTTTTTTCTGGCTGTGGATGCCATTGTTCTCACTGTACCATAGCACTGAGATTCAGGCAAATTTTTCCAAATTGTGTGTGTGAGAACAAATAGTGCACACTTTGATTTCAGCACTCAGGAGGCAGAGGCAGGTGGATCTTTGTGAGTGTGAGGCCAGCCTGGCCTATTTATATAGCAGGTTCCAAGCCAGCCACGCCTACATAGTGGACCTTGTCTCAACAAACAAAGAAAAGTGTGTGTGTGTATGTTTGTGTGTGTGCGTGTGTGCACGTGTGTATTGTCTTGTCTTCAGCAGAAGGGTTTGTCTAAGTCCTTCACCTGCCCTCCTAGAAGCAGAAGCCCTGGGTTTTGTTCTTACTCGGTATGTCATGCTTGGCCTGGGAAGTCTGAGAAGGTTCTGTGGTGGCTCTGCCTGGCTGCGGTCGTCCAGTGGGTAGCTTATTGCTTTTTTCCCAGAATAACTTTGCTTTTTGTTTTAGTTTTCAGTAAGTTTGTCAAAGATGAGAGTGACTTTATCATCTTTGGATACGAGTGAGAGCCCCTTCACACCTCTGGTGGTCATAGAACTTGCCCCAGACGTCAAAGAAGAAACCAAAGAATGGCTCAAAAACAAAATCATCGCCAAAAAGAAAGATGGAGGTTAGTGGAGTAGGCGGGCTACCCACCTGGGCGGGGTGGTGACAGACAAGTTTCTGCAGATGTGTGTTGCGTGCTTTCCCTGGGCTCTGTGTTCCCTGCTGGGGCTTGAGGGGAGATTGTACATCCATGCTCGACTGAGGCCTGCACGTGGCCTTCCTCGTGTTTCTGAGGGCCATGCCTACCATGGTCCTGGAAGGAGTTCGTCCCATGGTGGGAGCAGCACAACGTGCTGAGCACCACAGCTTGTGTGAGCCCAGTGGACACGTTTGCTCTGCCTGTGAACACTGTTGTCCAGGTGGGGGAAACAAACACTAACTCCTAGAACATCCAGTGATAATCCAGTCAGGGATGCACTGTCAGAGCAGTGGGCAGCACACCCACGTGACCCATAGTTGTAGCTGCTGTAACACAGGAGGAGAGCGAAGGCTTGGGGACACAGCCATAGGGAGGGGACAGTTGCACTTGCCCCACTTGGGCAATTGTAGGAGACAGCACTTTGCTTCCCCTCGGGAAGGTGTGGATTTACTGTTCCATTGTCCGATTTTATTGTCCTAAACGCCTGCTAAAACCATGGTAAATAAAACAAGCAAAAACTCCAACCAAAGGACTGTTCTTAAAAAATATAAAGTCCTGTTGCCTTGCGGTGCCTGAGAAGCAGGCTGGCACCCGAGAGAGCCCAGAGTGGAGGACAGTGGGCTCCTGAAGAACTGCAGGGTCTCCACAGCTTCTGTGCGCCATTGCCAGGAGTCTGCGGCTCAAGCTCCCTTCTGCAGAGGCTGTAGGGAGGTTCCACGGAGGGGGCAGACACCCCCATCTCTTACCTCCAGCCTCACATCCAATTCACTGTCCCAAATGGGAGAGCAAGGCTTCCAGCAATCCAGCAGGCTTATGGAATCCTCAGGGGTATATGCTCAATTCAGGATGGAGAGTGCATTGCAGGGAAACCAGGGCATTGTCCAGGAGGTGATCCAGTGAGGCGTCTAACCCTCAAAGGACATGCCCGGTGAACCCACCTGAGCTCCAGGACTTCAGCCCTCGGAGTCCCTTTCTTAAACAAGAGCCAGCGGAAGAAGGACTGCCGTGTGTCTGATGAAGGGACACACTGAAGCGGCTGAAGGGCAGCAAGTGCATGAAGGAAGCTGAGGAGCTCAGCCCTCAGGCAGAAAGATAAGCCACCCACAGCCTTGAAGGAAAAGCAGCCTTTAAAAGTGAACACGCAAAGTCCCATGGGAAAAATCATAAAGTGGTTAAGATATCATCAGCAAGACCTTCACAAACAAAGAGCAAAGTATGAGGGCAAAGACACTAAGGAGCAACCTGGGGTGCACACACCTAGTCACAGGATGGGGAAAGGAGGAGGAGAGATCAGTGCAGAGACTCTCAGGACCCATTCCAGCTTCCTGGGAATGTCTTAGGGGGGGTTTCATTGCTGGCAAGAGACACCAAAGCAGCTCTTATAAAACAAAACCATTTCTCTGGGGCTGGCCGACACTTGCAGACGTTTGCCACCGGGCAGGCAGACATGGTGCTGGAGCTCCGCATCTGGATCTGCAGGCAGCAGGAGTCTCTGCTTCCACCCTCGGTGGACCCAAAGCCCACCTACAATGACCTGCTTCCTCAAGCAAGGTCTGTAGATGCCACTCCCTGTGGGCCAAGCCTTGTCACACCACCACAGGAAAAGGATGTACCCTGTGACCAGCTATACAGAGAGGAGGGAGTGTCAGGGCCCTGGGGTTGAAGGCACAGCAGACCTGCTGGGAAAGGAAGCACAACCAGGTCCAGCGCAAAGGGCCAGACTGCTCAGAAGCAGTGGGACCCTCTTCACTTCTGAAGGAAAGGCCTTGGTCTAGGATTCTGGACATAACCTTTGGCAGCCATCCTTTGCCAGCTGTGGAAAGGATGGAGTGGAGAGAGGGTCTCCCAGCAGAACTATTGGCAGGTTTCCCTCATGTCAGTGGGTTAAGGGGAGGCAGAGTGGGGAGCATGGACCAGGCAATGGGTAAGACAGAAACTTTGGTGAGTGAAAGCAAGTGTTAGGAAATGTAATGGCAGCCCGTGCCAGGGTGTGCCCCTGAGAAATGACGCCATGCAGCAGATCTGGGGTAAAAGGTTTATTGGTGGAAGGGAGAGGAGTGAGGACAGAGAAAGGGACAGGCTCACAAGCAGACTTGCAGACATGCAGACAGATGGAGAACAGAGGGACGGAGAGGGCACATGCAGGGCACAGAGAGAGCTGGGGTGGCTGGTGGTCCTTTTTATCCACAGCACACACCTGGTGGCAGTGATGACAGAAGTGGTTGCCAGGTCCCTGGGAGGGGCCAGTGGAATTTCTTGTATGCTAACAATGAGAATCACCCGCCACGCGGCACTTTTTCAAAACAGTGTTGGCATCTAGTCCTTGGAGGTTACACCAAGACTTCTCCCATGGAGTGGCCTTCCTCACTGAGAGGGTCAGCTTTGGTTTTCTGTGCAAAACACAGAAGGGGTGAGAGTATACTAGCAAAAGGCATGAAGAGCAAAGCAGAGTGTGTGGGAATCTGCCATGTGGTAAACACGTGACTCATACAAGGAACTGCCTCAAAGACAGCCCAGCTCCACAAGAGCATCAGGCAGAGGGAGTCTGCTCAGAGCAAAGGCCTGGGGTCCACCCCGAGTTCAGTGCTGCCTTAATAGGGGCTGCGGAGGGTCAGGTGACTCAGCAGGGCTCGAAGGGACCATTTAGGGGGGCTGCGGAGGTGGGTCACAGGATAGGGAGATGGGTCAGGGCGGCCTGGAGGATGTGGGTGTGTGGGGAGTGTGTAAGCACAAAGACTCTATCTCGTGTCCTGCACTAAAACGCCAGGCACATTGGTGCCAGTCTGTTCTCAGAGCCAGGGTACACATCCAGGACGGTCCCTGGGAGGTGTGGCCAGCCGGTTTGGCTGAATCAGTGAGTCCACATCTCAGAAAACAAGGAGAGCAACTGAGGAAGACACGGGGCGTCAGCCTGTGGACTGCACATGTTCACCCACACCTGTACACATCCATGAGTGCACTCACACTCACACATAGCACATGCATGAGAATTAACTTCCATTCCCAACTTCCTTATATTTGTTTTTACTTAGGTTATAGACTGAAATTGCTAATATGATTTCTTTTCCTTATACCAATATAAGCATTGTATTTTTTATAGAAGATTTCATTTTTTGAAGTTTGTGCCTGTTTTGCTTTATCCTGCACTATCTTGTGTTTGACAGGGGCCCAGCTCTTGTTTAGACCACTGTTGAATAAGTATGAGAAAGAAACGCTAGGAAACCAGAATCTATACCTTGTTGGTGCCTCCAACATCCGGCTGTTGCTGGGGGCGGAAGCCGTGGGCCTGGTGAAGGAGTGCGCGGACGCTGCCATGCGGGCCTTCACCTACGGGACCCGCCACAACTTTAAAGGTTTCCATGGTGAGCAGCATGGTTTCCTCCCCATGTGTGTTCTCTGCAGAGAAGATCAGGGTCTACAGAGCACTAAGTGGTCAGCACCTGGGCATTGTGGGCTGCAGTTTCTACTCACTCAGCTCTGCTGTTAGGAGCAGAGCAGTAGCCCTTGGCCACAAGTAAAGGGAAGGACGGGGTGCGGGTGCCTGGGCATAAGCGACCCTTCCTGGAGCAGATGAGCACAGGGTTAGCGTGTGCGCCTCGTTTACTTTCATTGCTCTAATTTCAGCAGTGAGCGCACATGGGCGCAGTAGCAGATGCAGGAGCTCAGCAATGTGAAACCTTGCTGCTTGAGTTTTCTGGCTCCTTTTGATGTGGTGGGATGGTGGGTGTGTCCTGGCATTTGAGGGCATCTCAAAGAGGATATTCTGGAGAGAACTAGGCCTCTCACTCTCGGAAAGAAGATACTTGCTTCAAACGCACCAGCTCCTGGTGGAGCTTTTGGAGTTAGACTATGGAATTAGGCCTGTTGGCACCAACTCACTGTTTTCCCCTCAGTGCCTGGGTCTGGGTGGACGTTTTCCTCAATAAAAAGATGTATCTGTCAGAGCTGCTGTGTTCTCTACGATGCTTCCAGAAGGGGGCGAGGCCAGCGTGACAGTTTGGAGTTGGCTTTCCTGTGGAGGTCAGCTGACTCACTGGGTTAGCTTTGTACACGGGCAAGCTTACACAGCTTACCCTCCCCACCCTGTTAGAAACAGCTCTGAATTAACGAGGGCAGCATGTCACCGGCTCTCAGGACAGCTGGACAGTTGATGGATTGTTGGTGCCTGAGAAGCGCTGAAGGCCCAAAGGCTGAGCTAGAAAGCAGAGAGGGCGCAAACCTAAGTGCTTTGCCTTCTGCTCAGCTTCCAGCATCGCTCATGGCCCTCCACGGAGTGCTTCTGTCTGTGGCGTTTCTGTAGCCACAGGCATGGTGATCTAAGCATTGTCCGTTTTGTGTTGCTGCTAAGAGAGTAACCGGAGGTTTTGCTGTGTTGTAGATGATGACGACGACTTCCTCACGATGGCCGAGTGTCAGTTCATCATCAAACACGAGCTTGAGAACCTGAGAGCTCGCGACGAGAGGATGATCCCTGGCTACCCCCAGGCCAGACTGTACCCCGGGAAGTCTCTGTGTAAGTCGCTGCCAGCCAGCACCCCCACCCCCGCTCCTGATGCTCCTTGTTAGTCACAAACCTGAATTGTTGAGCAAGCTCACAGCCCTGGCTGTTGTGCCCTGAAGTTGCTGCTTTGTCCAGTGTTGTAAGTGACTATTAATATTTACTATTGATATATTTTTTGGTAATGCTGCTGTTAATCCTAAGCAGCTGTATAACCAAATCACCACACAGAGACTATGATTTATTTAGTTAACCTAGAACACAATACTGGGCAATAGTTACTCCCTCCTAAACCTCCAAGCCCTCATAGTTTCCTAACATTTAGATTTCCCACATTATACTTGCTTTTTGTGATATATTATGTCCAGTCCACCTCCACGTAGTTCCAAGATCTGTCCTGCAGCCCTGTCTGCTAAAAGCTCTCTCGCTGTTTCTCCTCCCAGTCATTTCCTGCCCTCTGGCTCTTCCCACTGCTCAACATTGTGTCTAATTGCTTTATTTTGGCCTGTTTACACAGAGTTGAGACAGGGTGCTTAGAATAAGTATCACAATGCAATATCCAGATTGAAACCAGAGAGAAATCAGTATTTGAATGAACAAGGGTAAGGTGTATACATTTCAAAGGAACATTATACCCGTAGTCCAGTTTGCTCCTCATGGGTTCTTGCAGCGTCCAGTGAGCTTGGAGTTCAGTGTAAACCTCCGCAGCTAGCTGGATTCAGCAAAGCTCACTCTCTGCCTGCACACACACCCAGTGAAAACCAGATGGGCGGGGTGTGAAAGGCCAGGAGAGGTCTCCTTCTGGAGTCCTGCTCTTTTTCTCCTTCTGCTGTTGTCACTCAGGTGACAAGAACAGAGCAACTTAGGACGTCTTACAAAGTGTGTAATATGGATGAGCATTGGTGTAAGTGTACCTTGATGGTGGTGGTGGTTTCAGAAGGAAAGTGTGTACACACCAGTGTGTACAGCAGCAAGGCCTTGGAACTCCGGTTCCGGTCCCCCAGCTCTGGGTCCCTGCTTTTCTTTTCTTTTCTTCACACCCTCACCAACACAGTTCAGTGTGTACACCAGGCTGGCCTCAAACTCAGAGATCCACCTGCCTCTGCTTCATGAGAGCCGGGACTGCAGGCCTGTGCCATGGCACCTGGCCTGGTCTCAGCCTCTGTGCAGGAGGGCAGTGCGTGCTCTGGGAGCCACCCCGTTCCCAGCTTTCACATACGTGCTCCAGGCAGCCGTCCTCCTCTGCTGCGTGTGCCTCCAGGCTCTCTGGATAGGACACTTCCTCATCTGCACTTTCTCATGGTACTGATTTCTTGGCACAGCAGGCCTTTGGCCTTCTGTCTATGTGTGATAGTACTGTTTCAGGTGCTGAAACATCCTAAAGCAAGGAAACTTCTTGGGGGGAGTTCTCACACTTCTCCCTATTCTCCCTGACGGGACAGCAGGAGAAGGAGACATAGTTTTCAGAATCTGCATTTGCGGACTGGCTGCACGTTGGTTTGTTAGGTATCCTCTCTGCCCTAAGCCGCACTCTCCCGGCAGCTCTTTCCTTACTGTACACCCTCTGAGAGATATTGGCCAAGAGAACACATCTTCAAACAGCGGCACTGTGGGCACTGCACAGACCAGCTCGTGCCGTGACTGTTGTCCAGGAGGCTTTGGTTGTCTGGATGTCTTTGGAATATTCCTCCTCTCCTGTAATCCTAGAGAAGACCCCAGGAGTTGGCCCCTAGACCACAGTGTCCACACCCTTGGGGACAGACACTGCCACGCTGCCCTTCTCGTGCGCATTGTCTCTGAGTCACAGGCTTTTACACGAGGCCATCGCCATCAGACTTAGGAAGCATCTCTCTTCTGTTTGGTTTAGTCAGTGCGTTTTTGCAGAGGCTGGAGCATTTGTGAGGTTTTGTAGTTTTCTCTCTGTGTCACCTGTATGTGGAGAATGGTGCCCTAGAGCGAGCCTGTTCTGGCCACCCTCTGGTGAGCTCTGCCTGTCTTATAACCTTCCCGATGAATGCCATGTACTGCTTTGTCAAATAGTGGGAAAATTTTATTTATTTTTATTGTGTCTATGACCATTTATTTTGTTTGGCCTACAATTTAATTTTGCCATTTACTTTTTTAATCTTTTGTATTTTGTTTTATTTTCTTGATCATAGTCCTAGAGATTGTTAACTATGGGGATTTCATCACATTTCTGCCAATTTGCTCTCTGTAAGGTGTGTTGTTTGCTTGCCTGCTTTTTGCCTTGTAGCTTTATTTTTTGCATAAAGTTTTTGCATAAAGTTTTTTGGCGGGTTTCCAATGTAGACCTTTATAGTCGTTAATCACTATTTCATGTTTAGTGTTGTGTAAGGTTGAACTCAGTCTTATCTTGCCATTCTTCCTTCGTTCTGTCTACCTGCTTTTACTTATCCATTCTCACTTTGTTCTGTGTTCCTGGTTTTACTTACCCTTCTGTTCCTAGCACCTTCAAGGGATCTCCTATTAGAAGATGTTTGGTTTTGCATGCTGCCTAATCTGGAGACGTTTTCTTGAGAGATTTCTTTGTTGATGGCATTTGGTTCTGAGCTTCACACACAGCAGGAAACCCTCTGCCCGGGAGCTGTAATTTGGATGTGTTTTGTTCTTAATGACCTACATTGTTTTGGTGGAAAAAATGGGCTATTTCACCTGGGTTACATTTCATGTTGAAATTGCTGGGTTTGTGTTTAGGAAAAAGTTGCTATCTCATGGTGTGTCACATTTTTATCCTCTTTTCAGTCAAAAAAGGTGGAAAATCCCTATTTTAAAAAATCAAGTTTGACATCATAACATTTTCTTAATCTCTTTGACTTCATATTTTTATCTTTTTAAAACTTACACTGAAAGTAAAAAAAAAAAATTCCTTTGCTGTCTCGCTTGTGCTGGTCACCCTCCTTGACGGAAGCGCCACCTTCTGCTTTCTGCCCACACTGCAGGCTCACTGAAGAAGTGCCCGCACTTGGTGCTGTTTCTCTGCGGTCCTCTGTGGTCCTCATGGAGCCAGGCCAGCATGGCCTTGGAGGTGCAGGCGCCGCGCTGTGGGGACAGCTGTATGGATGCAGGGCTCATAAGAGAGGCAGCTCTTGGTGTTTGCTCAGTCAGCTTTTTGCCACCCGTTTGGGGCCTTCCATCCTAGACTTTTTGATGATGGCTGCCAGAGCTCTGACAAGTCCTGCTGTTTTGTACCCCGTGACTTAAGGGCTGCCAGCCACGGGAAGACTGGGACGGCTTATCGGTTTTCTTGGGGTGCTGTCCTGTCATCCTATGGGAGAGGCCATCATGAGGAAGCACTTCCTGTTTGCCTTTGAAGACTCGCCTTGGGGTGGTTGTGCGCATGGCTCTTACACCCACACGGTAACACTGATTGTCCTAGGCTTGCCTGCCGTTTTCCCACCTGTGATTTCTGTTGTTCCCTCTTTGTAACTTTATCAATTTGAAATTTGTAGTCATTTCCTTTTTCTCACATTGCTCTTTGGAGCCCTTTCCTTCTGTTCTTTCAGCTTCGGTTTGACTTTTAATTTTGGAGATAATGTTTGCATGAGTCTCTCTGCTTCCTCAGTTTTTCCTTGTACAACACTAGACGTCATGACACTGCGACGTCACAACACTGTGACTTCACGTGACTTCCTGCCGCTTCTCTGTCCTTTGTTTGCTTTGCCTTCTCAGTTCTCAGTTTCCCTGTCATGTTTTATGTGGCTTTACCAGTTTCTTTGTAATTATTACTTATTATTGTTTTTGTATTTTTTTTTTTCTGGAGTCAGGAGCTCAGTCTAAGCCCAGACTGGCCTCAGACTTGCGGTGATCCTCCTGCCTCAGCCTCCCTAATGCTGGGATTACAAGTGTGAGCCGCCTCTAACTCATTTTGGAATGAAGCCCTGTTTCTCAGATTGGCAGTTTGGGGAGGTAGGGCATGGAGGAAGAGGCCAGGGTCTCCAGCAGGGAGCAGTGGTAGTGAGAGGCTCGTGTTTTGTCCTGCAGTGGGTTCCCCTTGAGTCAGCTGCATTCTGCAGAGAGCTTCCAGGGAGCCCATTCCTGCAGGGCTTCTGTGGGCTCGGCCATGACTTGGTGCCAGAGCTGACGGCCTTCCCCCTGGTTTTAGCACCTGTGTCCATGTCCCTGTGTCCCAGTGACTCCAGAGCACTGGGCCACCATCTACCTGCTTCATCCAGGGTCATAGACTTCTGTTTACTCTCTGCTGACTTTAAAGGCTTTGTTTTGTGGC
Source organism: Pachyuromys duprasi (assembly GCA_028658305.1). Taxonomy (NCBI): domain Eukaryota; kingdom Metazoa; phylum Chordata; class Mammalia; order Rodentia; family Muridae; genus Pachyuromys; species Pachyuromys duprasi. The sequence continues at coordinate 1,693,221 of CM053749.1, forward strand.
TTGTGATTTACATTTTTAAGTTTTGGTTTCATGGAACTTTTTAAAATGTTTCTGGCTTTCTTCATTTTTACTTTGGTCTCGTCTCGTGAGCAAGTGAGGTGTTGGTGTCTCCACTGTTCCTGGTAGCCGAGCACCCACATTCTGTGTCAGCACTTGATGAATGCCCTTCCAGAGGGGCGTGTGTACTGTTCCTCACTCTGTTGGCTGGGGGGCTTGATCCAGCCAGGCCCCGGTACAGCACAGACACCCAGGCGCACGCTCCTGGTCCTGCTGGAAGCATGAGCCCTCACTAGAGCTGAGAGGTGGTGCCAGGCTGGGATCCTCCGGAATGTGATGTGAAGAATCGTTTCTTATAAAGTTAGCTCACCTTAGTCCTCTGTTAGAGCAACAGGGGCAGACTAATGCATGCTCCAACACATCTCATGTCTGCCTCTTAGGACATCTTCTGTGTGTAAAGTAAGGGGAGTCTGTCTCTAAAGTCCCTCATCAACATGCTAAGAACAGTGACAAGTTTCAAATACCACCATCAGGAATGCATGTAAGAATGTTCAGCCATTGGCATACGTGTAGATCAGATCACACACGGCCCGCATGCACTCTGTGTTTGGCCACGTGCATTCATGTCTTTATGTTAAACAGGGAGAAAAGCAGCTGGGAACCACAGGAGACCTGGGTGTCTCAGAGTAGCTCTCTTCCAGTTTGGATGGGAGTCGTCTGCTCACCCTGATGTCCAGCAGCCACAGGAGTGAGGGCTGTGCTGACTGGCCCCACCTCTGCTCCCTGGTCAGATCCAGGAAGAGTGGCTGCTGGTCCCCACTGCCCAGAGCCTCAACCAGGAGTCCTGGGAGTCCTCTTCCTTTTGAGGTGAGCATGTCAGCCAAAGGCAGTGCTGCACTGCTGTTAGAGCTCGCTGCAGTGTCCTCTTGCTGGCCAGAGTTCCCTGCGGGTCAGCCTTCCTTTGTTTGCCAGCCATCCACTGGCTCTCAGTCACTCAGCACCCCGGAAGAAGGGGATCTGGCTGACGTGCCCCTCCTTTTTGTTAGGCCCAAGCACTGTCTATTTTCTTTCAAGGTAGAGTCCTTCCTTGTAAGTACAGCAGAGCTGACGTGAGGAGGCTGCAAGGCTTTAAAGGATCCAGCCTCTATTTTTAGAGCTGAAACCAGAACCATGCTCTGGCATTGATGGCAATTAGACGCTGGTAATTTAGGACTCGAAGCCTCTCCAGAGGCTCCATTCACCCTCCTGTTTTTGGAGATAATAAGCAGGTCTTGGAGCCTGCTGGAGAAGCCTCCGTAGTAGAGTCAGGCTGTAGAGAACATGGAGCTTCAGTGCCATAAGCCATCCCAGAGCTTAAATCCAGTGCAGGGCAGCAAGACCCCTGCTAGAGACCGCCCCACCACAGCATGCACCCCACACGCAGGGCTTGGCTTGTGGGCAGCTGACTTAGGCCATGTCACCAAAGAAAAGTCCTCAGAAATTATAGCATAAGAACCTTACAAAAGGCCTTGATGGCACCCGGAGCTGATGTCGCTTAAGCTCAGCTCTGTTCACCCTCACCGCTGGCCCTCCAGGCAGAGGCTTTTCCAGCGTTAGGAAGGAGACTCTTCACAGCTTTTGAAAGCCTGTCCTCTGTGGAGCTTGTTTCAAGAGGACTCCCGGGTGGACAGTGTTCAGTTTCCCTCCAGTCGGCATGGCTGAGTCTCCCAGGCTGTGGAAGCCATTGTATAAGCAGCTGTGCTCATTAGTAAGAGACTGTCCCAGGGACTCAAGGGGAAAGCCTCCCAGCTCCCCAGTATGGCCCTCAGGGCTGAAGACCCTCCCGCTCACACGCCACTGTCCACAGATGGAGACTCCGGGTCCACGGAGGGCAGCCGGGGGCTTTGATCTGTGCGTGAGTGTCAGAGCATGCTGTCCCCTGACTGCATAGAAAAGGAGGAAGTTGACATGATTTCTGACGTTCCCGTCTAAGCACGTCTTTGTCATGAGGGTGGAAAGATTATATGAGTGAAGATACTGTGCAGAGGGGAGGTTATCGTGCTGGGGAGGGCATGCGTCCTGTAAGACGTGTCCAGATTTGAAATTAAAGTTTGCCGTTGGGCCTAGAAAGCCTTTTTCTAAGTATGTATGGGGAGAAAAGAGTGAAGAGGTGGGCTAATGTATGTGTGTAATCATTCCAGGACTTTTGGGGGCTAAGGAGATGGTGCAGTGGTTGAGAGCACTCTTACAGAGGACCTGGGGCTGCTTCCCAGCACCCACATGGTGGCTCAACCTTCAGCAGCTTCAGCCTCAGGGACTCCAATTCCCTGTTCTGACCTCTGTGCATACAGGTGCACACATGGTGCACACACATATATGCAAGCAAAGCATCATGCATGCAAAGTGGGTAAATCTGAAAAATAGAATTTCTATGTTATTCGTAACGGCAAAACCAGAAAGAGTTATTATTCAGCATAGACTTAATCCCAGGTCCATGGAGGGAGAAATTACAGTTCTAAGAGGAACATTCCCTGAGATTCATGGTGACACTGAAAGGTTTTAGAGAGGGTTGGAGAGATGGCTCAGAGGCTAAGAGCACTGGCTGCTCTTCCAGGGGTTCTGAGTTCAATTCCCAGCCACCGCATGGCAGCTCACAGCCATCTATAGTGAGATCTGGTGCCTTTTCTGGTGTGCAGATGTGCATGCAGATAGAGCACGCATATAAATACATAAATCTTAAAGAAACCTTTAGGTCCCACGGTTCAAACGGCGAGTACAGTGAGGTGTGCAAGGCAGTGTGGCTGGCGTTTAGACGTTGGTGCGTTTGTGCACGGGTTTCAGTGAATGTTTTGATGTCTGTTATATATTGAATGGCTGTTTTTATGTTTGGAGAAGAATGGAAAGCTGCATGCTTCAGATTTATACTTTGTATGGTTTAAAATTTTACTCAACTGGCACGGCTGTCATAGTGAGAGAACACTGTAGAGATATTTATATTCGGAAATACACTGTTCACACTCAGACATGACCCTGTGCACACAATGACCACCCCTGCACTGATGCTGGGCCACCCTGCACTGGGGCACCCTTAGCCATCCGGGGTCTCAGGAGTTCTCACACTTCCCTCTGCAGTGAGGCGATTGCTCACATCTGGCATCGTGACCCAGGTGTTCCCGCTGCATGACGCTGAGGCCCTGAAGAAGCTGGAGGGCCAGTGGTACGCGCGGTTTGCCCTGAAGTACCAGCCCATAGGTAAGTGTCTCCTGTGTCCACCCGGTGCCTTCCCGCCAGGCTTAGCAGCCACATGAGCAAGAAGATGGCTGCACGGCCTTGTCCTTTAAGTCTCGCTAAGGCTTTGGCCAAATTTATCAACAAATAGGCAGTTCAGAGTAGCCTTTGTGCATACGTATCTTTTTTTTTTAATTTATTTATTTATTATGTATACAATATCTGCATGTATGCCTTCACATCAGAAGAGGTCACCAGATCTCATTATAGATGGTTGTGAGCCACCATGTGGTTGCTGGGAATTGACCTCAGGACCTCTGGAAGAACAGCCAGTGCTCTTAACCTCTGAGCCATCTCTCTAGCCCCCGCATACGTATTTTTCAATAAGATCTTATTTAGCTGTGTTTGTGTGTGGCAGTGGGGTTGGGTTCCACATGTTCTCAGCTGCCCAGGTAGTTTGATGTGAACTTGGGCCTTGTGCAAGAGCAGTCAGTGCTCGTAACTGCCTGACCATCACTCCACACGATTGAGTCCTTGTCTTCACTCGTGTAGCTTGACTGAACACTAGTGCTGAGGTGTTTTATTCCCATGGAGGTGGCCAGGCTGTGCTCACACTGAGGAAGACTCAGGGATCCTCTGCTTTCTCTGAGTAAGATTACTTGCTCTGACATATAAGGTACTGAATATTCATGAAGCTACATTAACATTAATGTTCAGCATTTCGGGTTGCTCGTGTTTGGATAAACCTTTCTGCTGGAGACTAAGCCCTGAGTGTGCTGGGCTCCGACCCTGAGCCACGCCACCGCTGTGCTGAGTCTGAGCGTGGAGGTGCTCCAGCTGGAGCCGCTGAGTGCTGCTGTCACCTTTTTTTCTTTAAAGGCATTTCTTTTTCTATTTTAAAGAAAGCCTTCTTTCTGTATTTTCTAATTTTCATTTCCATAAACAACTATTACAATGCTGAATGAGAACCGAGATTAGAGGCTGCGGAGATAGCTCATGGCAAGGGCTCCTTGCTGCCCTTGCGGAGGACTTGATTTCCGGTCCAGCATCATTGAGGCGCTCACAGCCAGCTTCAGGGATCTGCGACGCCTCTTTCTGCCTTCTCTGAGGCTGTCTGCGCGCACACACACACACATGCACATACACATGCGCTCATAAACACACAATTAAAAATAAAATCTTAAAGTTTTCTTTTTTGAGTAGTTAGGATCAGACTTTGAAGTTGCATTTTAAGTTTTTCTTGTAGTCTATGAAATGGAAAGCTTAGTTTTGGTAACTCCAGGCCACACAGCACTCATGTTTACAATACACTTGAAAGAGTTTCCACTTTGTTTTGTATTTAAATAGCAGTAATTTAAGTGGGACCACAGGTAACTGGTCTTGTTAAGGAGTTAGCTCTTAGAGAGAGAAAGGCCTCGGGAGAACACTGGGTGTGGGCTGTGTGAGACTGAGCCTCGGGATGGGCCTGCTGGGAGGACCTGGCAAAGGGAAGGCCGCTGGCTTGGAGGCAGCGTGCGCTGGGCATGGCAGTGAATGCGAGGGGTCTTGACTTATGTCTGTGAGTGGTGTGTCCTGTCTCACTGGTGTGTGACACGGTGACTGGGAATCCGCCTTCACACAGAGCGTCAGGGCAGTGACACTGCCGGAGGAAAGCAGGCCACACGTAGACACCCACAGAGGGCTTCGTGTCCACAGGGGAACTTGACCTGTGACCTTAGAAATTAAGCCAACGTCAAGATTATCTTTCTCTGGGAGGGAAGTGAGGAGGGACTGAGCAAGGGCCCAGGCCTGAGCTGTGAACTGGGCAAATGCAGGCTTGTCACACTGACAGGTGGGACTGTTGCGTAGGTTGGGTTCCACACAGGACAGAGTTGGTACCCCACACAGCATGGAAACTGAGGTGTGAAAGCTCTCCAGCTATGCTGAGGGTGGCTGTGGCCTGTACCTCAGCTCCTGCCTCCTTTCTACTCTAGACAGCATCCGTGGCTACTTCGGGGAGACCATCGCGCTGTACTTTGGGTTCCTGGAGTACTTCACCTTTGCCCTGGTCCCCATGGCGGTCATCGGACTGCCCTACTACCTGTTCGTGTGGGAAGACTATGACAAGTATGTTGTCTTTGCCTCGTTCAACCTCATCTGGTCCACAGTGATCCTGGAGGTGTGGAAACGCGGCTGTGCCAACATGGCCTATCGCTGGGGGACGCTGGTCATGAAGAGGCAGTTTGAGGAGCCCCGGCCAGGCTTTCATGGGGTCCTGGGCATCAACCCTGTCACTGGCAGGGAGGAGCCGCTGTACTCCAGCTACAGGCGGCAACTGCGCATCTACCTGGTGTCCCTGCCCTTCGTGTGCCTCTGCCTGTACTTCTCGCTGCACGTCATGATGGTGTACTTTGACATGGAGGTCTGGGCCTTGAGCGTCCACGAGCGCAGCGGGGCCGAGTGGACCAGTCTCCTGCTGTATGTGCCCAGCATTGTCTATGCCGTTGTGATTGAGGTCATGAACCGCCTCTACCGATATGCTGCCGAGTTCCTGACGTCGTGGGGTAAGCCTCTAAACACTGTCCCGGGGCTCATGTGCCTTTAGGAAGTGCTGCTGGGTATCAGAGGGCCAGGAGAGCGGTTGAGCTGCTGAGACACCTGCCTTCAAGTCTGAGGACCCGAGGTTTATCCTGAGAGCCGCCCTGGCACTGTGGAATCCACGTACCCACACCTGTGCACATACACATGCATGCACAACCATGCAAAGCCCTCATACATACCACACAAGATGAAAACAGGAAAATGAGTTGTTGCGTGGACGGCTGGGCTCATGGCTGCTGCCGGCAGAGAGGACAGGGTCCTTGGGCTGTGGAGACTAAGACACGGCTCACCTGTGGCCATCGATCTCTGTGTTGTGGCCTCTGCAGTGCTCGCTTATCTAGGGTGCATGCTAGCGTCTGTGCACCCCACCAAGCCCTGGTTCTCATCCTCACCTTCCGGGGACCATGAATCACTCCCCCCCTTATGGACAGAGCTACGGCTGCTCAGTGTGGCCCCAACAATATATAGTGGGGTCAAGGCAGTGCAGACACATCTGTGTAAGACCTGTCCAGCACCATCCATTTCACACTCAGGGTAGACGAAGGAGAAAGTTCCTCTGGGGGACGGAGTTTGTGTCCCACTGTCCCTGAGGACAGCTCAGGGGTCCTGCATGTGTCTGTGCAGAGAAGAACCTGGGGAGAGTTTAAAAGTATGGTTCACAGGCCGTTCAGTATCTGCCCACTTCTGTGGGAAGAGGCCTTAACTTCATGGACCCAGCGTTTGAAGGCTCTGCCCGCGCTGCAGCGACAGCAGCCAGGCTGCTACGGCTCTTTGTGCTGGGCCATTTATTCTCCACAGCACCCACGAAGCAGCCAGTCCTCACTGCGGAGCCCCGTGTGGGGCCTCTACTCCTGCTTCTGCGGTCACTACACCATGTCCGCAGTTCCAGGCGGGGGTGGAATCGGAGTTCTCTTCATGTTAGTCCTCATCCGAGGGCCCCTGTACGAAACCGTGTTGCCCTCACAGTGTGCATGCGCTTCTTTTGGGTGGCCGGCTGTGGGCCCATTTGCTGACATTTCCCCGTACACAGTGTTGCTGTGGCGATGAGGTGTGCCCATGTGGACACTCTTGCTGGCATGGGTTGAGGCTGGCAGCCTGAGATGCCCCTCTGAGCCCAGCCCCACTGACTTACCCCATGCCAACACCCCTGTAGTGATTCTCACCTGAGATAATCTCCTCTCCCTCCTCACACTGTAGAGAACCACAGATTGGAGTCTGCCTACCAGAATCACCTTGTTCTGAAAGTGTTGGTGGTAAGTGGTGCCTTCTCCGTTGTAGCAGTGGCTCTCGGCCAGGCCACCCAGGGGTTTCTGTGCGGGACAAGAGTTCAGTCTGTAGGCACAAAGCGGCTTCCAGGCCTGGGCTACTGAGTGTGGTGGGTCCTTCTACCATGGCTGCTGGGCCCCAGCCTCTCCACGGGATACGCAGCCTTAGGCCCCACGGAGGGAAAGGAGAACCCTCCCCTGCAGCTGCTGCTGGCCGAGGGGAGTCTTGCAGGCTTGGCCAGAGCCACGGAGAACCTGGCTCCCATGGGGGGTGGGGATGGGCCCTGGTCTCCCAGCTGCAGACTGTAGGAGTGAGGGGTTCTGTGCAGGCTCGGTGCTTTGCGGCTCCTCTCACCTCAGAGTTGGTGGTCAAGCTTGGGCATGGGGCGGGGACGCAGCCCCTGGCTGTGGCAGGGGTCCTTGGTTTGAAGGGGCTGCGTTGCAGTGCCTACTGCAGCGCTCTTAACTCTGTCCTCTTCTCTGGCAGTTCAACTTTCTGAATTGTTTTGCCTCGCTCTTCTACATTGCCTTTGTCCTGAGGGACATGAAGCTTTTGCGCCAGGTGAGTGTGGCTGACGGAGTCCCCGGGGAGGGCCCCACAGATGGTCTCCTGCCCTAGAAATAGCGTGCTCTGTACTTTGTTCTGTCCGTTTTCCTTGATCACGCTCCACTTCACTGCTTGAGATGGGGTCGCTCACTGCACTTGGTTTGCCAGTTCAGCAGGGCTAGCTGCCCAGCGAGCCCCCAGGATCGTGCCTGTCCCTGCCCCAGTGCTGGGGTACAGGCTCCGATCACCGGCTTTTCCTCAGGGTCTGACTCGGGTGCTCATGTTCGCACAGCAAGCGTTTTACTGATGGTGTCATCTCCAGGACTCGGGACTGTAAAATAGTTTAGTCGCAGTGGTTCCCGCCCATCCTAAGCCTGGCAGTGCCATTTCGTAGTCACAGGCTGGGGATAAGATGGCACAGAGTACAGCTCAGTGTCAGGTTAACCTAGGTTCCTAAGGGCTCCGGACTGGCTGTTTATTATTTATTTACTATTCTCAAAGGCAGGCTCGCACTAGGTAGGGCCTGGGTGGTCTGGCACTCACTGTGAAGACCAAGCCTCCCTCCCGAGCGCCGGAGTCAAGTCCTGCTCCTCCACCCCCAGCCAGTGGGGAGCCGGAGACACTGCGTGCACAGCCAGCCTCCCAGTGCTCGTGTCTGTCGAGTGCAGGGTCCTATGGGCACTGACTCATGCTGTGCTCTGCTCTGCCCCTGTGACCGTGACACTGTGTTTCTCCGCAGAGCTTGGCCACACTCCTCATCACCTCCCAGGTCTTGAACCAGGTTGTAGAGTCTCTGCTCCCTTACTGGCTGCAGCGGAAGCACTGCGCGCAGCTCAAGAGGAAGGTGCAGGCCTTGAAGGCAGACATCGACACAACCTTGTACGAGCAAGTACTCCTGGAGAAGGAAATGGGGACTTACCTGGTAAGCTGGAGTGAGTCACACCACAGTGACATGTGACAGCCACATGTGCTCATGAGTGTGAGCATTGCGCTCCTTGTCTCTGGCGTGGCGTGGCTCTGCAGGAGCTCTGCAGCGGGTTCCCTGGCAGGAGCCACTTTGAGGTTAGAAGTGTGCATTCAGGTGCCATTAAGACCCGAGGGCAAGGGCAGAAAGTCACTGGGCGTTTCACAGAGGGGTGCAGGGAGCAGAGTGTGTGTGCATGGAGCCAGAGGAGAGTGAGCATGTGTGCACGGATGTGTGTCATGGTGTCATCCTGCGCTCTGAATGGGGTGAGACTGGGGATTGAGCCTGTGCGTTTCTTCTGAGGAGATGTGCATGGCTTATTAGAGCTTTGGTCGATGTGATACAAACATCCAGCTCACGAAACCCAGCTCTGCCTTCACTCTTACCTGCTGAGGAGCTCCAAACGCAATTTAACCCTCCCGGTCTCTCTGCTGCTTTTCCTAGGCTCGTTGTGTGTTGTACAGACCACACAGACACACACAAATGCGCGCACACACACACACTCATACACACACACACACATCTGAGGGTGGATGGCACTGAGGAGACACGGCCAGACTCTTAGCCCTGATCTTTCCAGTGCGCGCACACCGTCTTCCTTCATGAAGGTGACAAGGCCAGGTGACCACCTCTGTGCTGTGCACCGGCCGAGCACAAGCGGACAGCGCTGTTGCTGGGCAGCGACCAATCAGGAGGCGGCTCCAGACTCTGGTCCTGAGCTGCGTTGTGAGCATGTGCACTCTGGCTCCTCACCACTGTGTGAGGTTGAGATACTGTGGCCGAGATCTGGAGGAAGGCAGTTTGTCAGATTATAACATTGTGGTGAAACACAGCTTCCCCTTCACTATACAAACCCGAGACGTGGTGACAGAAGAGAAAATGAGCCCGGTCTCCTCAGTGGGGCGGCCCTGGCCCCTGCACTCCCAGCTCCGCTGGCCGCGTGTACCCACAGCTTCGCGTGGTCCATGTAGCTGCAGGAGGAGTGCTCCCACCCGCGTGTGCACGGCCGCCTCCCACCAACAGCACAGCGGAGTCGGCCAGGGCAGCACTCAAACACCCTCCGACGCTGACACCATGGTTACTTTAAGGTTGCTTTCTGTACATTAAATCGTGGCACCAGTGACTCAACAAAACATTGCTGTGTCTTAGTGCCCTGCAGCGGGCACCTCTTTTCAGTAGCTGAAGACTGCCCCTTGCTAGCATTTCAGTTATTCCCACATGACACTGAGCAATGTCGCTGTCTTTTCGCGCTGCAGGGAACCTTTGATGACTACTTGGAGCTGTTCCTGCAGTTTGGCTATGTGAGCCTGTTCTCCTGTGTGTACCCATTAGCAGCTGCCTTCGCTGTGTTAAACAACTTCACTGAAGTCAACTCAGATGCCTTGAAAATGTGCAGGGTCTTCAAACGACCATTTGCAGAACCTTCGGCCAGTATTGGTGTATGGCAGGTAATTACATGAAGAACAATGTAAAACCTATGAGTTATTGTTGGGGGAAAGAAAAATTCTAAAAATAGAAAATGTATAATACCCTAAAACACTGCTAAATGTTACCAGAAAATAAGCTCAAGATTATTAGCAATAAGTCAGGTAAGAAAAGTAAACAGTAAAAACAAGGATTGGTAGAAAACAAGTGTCTGACTTAAGTCCCAACATACCAATGATTACACTAACTGGCCTAAAGATGCAGATTAAAGACTGAGATTGGCAGATTGGATGCGTTTGACTCAGGTATGTACTGTTTATTAGAAATAATTCACATAGATTGATAATCACAGGGTGAAAGTAAAAGGAAGAAATAAGGAAGTATTGCTGAAAAGAAAAGAGAAAAGTGCAAGCAGAGGCCGCAGTTATACTATCTGAGGCAGAAGTTACCAGAGAGGAATGCTCTGCCATGAAAAAGGGGACAAATTCTTAGGAAAACATCAAACTGAAATGTATATGGATCAAACAACAGTTTTCAAACAGGAGAGAGGCAAAAAAAAAAAAAAAAAAAAAACTTTGAACAGAAAGGAGAAATGGATGAGCGCATGTTGTAGTTAGAGATGAAAATACTGCCTTCCCCAGGACGGAAGAAGAAAGTCACCCACGAGTGGAGAGGGCTCAGTGGCGCCATCAGCAGTGTCTGACAGAACATCCAGTTATCTCTCAGGACAGAAAACACTTCCAAAGACTGGAACTGAACACAGTATGCCTGTGACAATGAGCTCAAACCACAGTTAGTGACAGAAGATAACAGCAGGACCTCCAAACGCTAGAAAACCAGACAGCACAAAATTCTCATGAAAGAAAGGTCTCAGATGAAGTCCAAACGTACACTAACCCCAAAGGAAAAGTTTGTGGGATGTGTCTAGTAAGCAGGGTTGACAGGAACTCACAGCACTAGATGTTTATGTTGGAAAAGCAGCTCAGCGTTTATTAGAAAAGACAGGCATAACCCAAAGCCAGGAGACAGGAAAGAAGAAAGAGAAAATATGTGGTTCCTTGAAAAGGCAAGCAGAGTGGCAGAGTGAGGTCCGTGTCTACAGGCCAGCAACTGCTGGGGGCAGGCGAGAGCTACCACAGCACAGCTGGTGAAAGGGACCTGTCCTTCAAATGCAGAGCCTCCTGCTTCAGCCCAGCCAGTGACGGGGTGGAGGGCAGGGAGGGAGGGGGAGAGACAGACAGACAGAGAGATAGAAGATTCAATCTTTTCCTTTAAAAGTGGAGTCTCTTGCTACAGCTCAGCCAGTGAGGGGGAGGGAAGGGGCATCTCTGTGACTGTGAAGGGAGCTGAGTCCATATCCCCAGAAGTAAAATCCTGGCTTAGATAACTATGCCACAAATTCTACTACTTAAAAAGAAGTCACACCAACTTTATAAAATTCTAGGCAGTGGAGGAAGAGTGAGTGTTTCTGAGATCTTCTGTGACCTGGACCAGGGGTGATTCTTCAGTAAGAGGGAGGCCCAGGGGGTCAGAGATAAAGAAGATGCAACAGGTGGGCTCAGGAGGTCCTGTACAAGATGTCTATGCTGAGCAAGCTTATTAGGAAGCACAGCAACTTGCTCACTTCTCCCAGGGGAGAAGAGAGACAGAGCCACAGAAACTAGTGCCCAGTGGGGCAGAGTCAGCAGGAACTAGCACCCAGTCGGGCAGAGCCACAGAAACTAGTGCCCAGTGGGCAGAGTCAGCAACAGGCTCGTCCAGCTGCACAGGTCCCATCAGCATCACAGACCTGTCGTCTAGGGTGGGAAGAGTTGGGTTTTCAGGACCCAAAGCTGAAGCTCCCCAAAGGCCCTGGCCTTGGTGTTACTAGCTCTGCCAAAATGTTCCTGGTTGAGAGAAGGAGCAATGTTTCTTCTCCATAATCAGGGCCTCGGAGAAGGCCTCGGGTCAGTCTAGCCCTCAGTACTTAGGAAGCCACAGTTAACGTCCTGGCAAAACCAGACACAGAGAATTAAGAAACAATAGTATCCCTCATGTATGGCAGAAGACATGAAGACAGTTGTGTGCCGAAACTGAAACAGTGCATGTACACAGATGGGCACAGTAGAGCTGTCATTGTGTACTGTGCCAGAGTTCTTACTGCCTGTGGCATTCCACCATGATTCCCAGACACATTTCTTGTGGGAGAATGACATGAAGATGTTAGGACTTACGTAGACCCTATGTATGAAATTACATACCTCATGAAGATATAAATTCACAAAGTATAGACCATAGAACAATTTTACTTACAATATCAAGTGATAAAAGGCCAAACAACTCATGATACCAATGGATAAGGGATGTGTAAAATCACTTTTCATGTTCAGTAAGATTAGAATTACTACCTAAACCAGAGGGAAAGAATTATAAACATAGAAAAGAAAGGATGGATAAAACTGTGTTTGGAGAAAGTACAGTTTCATAATTGTGCCCTTGGGAGAACCCCCGAGAATCAACTGGAAAATTGCCAGAGGTAACAAGAAAACACAGAACCTCACAAAATCAGAGGACCAGGCAGTCATTTTGTCTGTCTGTGGAAGAAGATATGGAAGTCCAGCCTTGTGCCTGTCAGGATGAGCAGCTTCAGCTGCCAGGCAGCCGGCAAGAGCTTTACAGTGAAGCACAGGGTCTCTGTCGCTAGCAGCACAGGACATGGACCTCCTGGTGGGACCCCAGCCAGTGTGCTGCTGCCCACGAAGGCTGGCCTCTGTATTTGCCAGTGCACTACAGGGACTTTGGTTCTTGCGATGAGCCACATGAACAGGGGGGGAGGTGTCCACACTCAGCCTGGCCATCCTCGGGAGGGAAGCCTGGCCGTGCTGCTTAGCAGCAGTCAAGCCAAAAGGATCTGAAACACCCGTAGAACAGTTTCCCTAAGCCCAGAGAACCCTAGCAGGATGGACAGATGTGGAAATGTGTGTGGGTTGTGTAGAACCCAGGGAGGGACTTTCCCTTGGGTTGAGATGGCATGGGCACAGCTGATGCCACTGTTAATGCCACACCTTTCCCTTTCAGCTGGCCTTTGAGACGATGAGTGTCATATCTGTGGTCACTAACTGTGCCCTGATCGGAATGTCACCACAAGTGAATGCACTCTTTCCAGAATCCAAGACTGACCTTGTTTTGATTGTGGTAGCGGTGGAGGTGAGTGAAGGGCCCCCGCCTCACAGGCCTTCCTCTGTGCTCATCGCTGCAGCTGTGGTGACACCCGTGAGCTGTGGTAAGCGTGTCCAGGGATGGTGGACTAAGGTGCCAGCTGTGCAGCCGCCTGCCACCAGGCACTGCCAGTTCGTCCTCTGTGGATTTAGTGCATGTCCACTCGTTCTAGGGAAGCGTCCCTTCTGTGTGTCACACACTTAGATTCTCTTGGTGCTGGGGCTTTGTCTGCTGCAGTGTGCTCACCGTGAAACACTCAGGCTCTGTGGGGTAACCGGTAGAAAGTCTCAGTCTCACAGGATGCAGGTACTCTGGCTGTGTCTCACGCGCATGTTTATCGTCTGGAAAGTCAGGCAGGGACTGAACGTGACCGGGCAAAGGACACTGTATCCCTTCGTGCCTACTTAAAACTGTAATATGTGTGGAAACAGAATGTGGTAAGACTGTAGAGTAGCGTCTCACACACCCCAGGAAATGAAGTTATGAGCTTGAATGTCCCAGCGGGAGGCTAAGGAGATCCAGCCTGCTGGGCCCCTCTCTTCTGTCCTTTGTGGCAGGTGTGTGTGTGTGTGTGCTCACTGTGGACGCCGTGTGCACAGAGTGCATTTTGGAGGATAATTTTTAGACACCACTGATTAGGACGGGAGAAGGGTGGCCCTGAGCTCCCTGGGCCAGCAGAGGCGGCCAGCAGAGTAGAGGGTCCAGTTCAGAGGAGCTCACATCTGAGATCCCCTGGGATATGAACACGCCTTCAATCCAGGAGAGAGGCAAGCAGATCTGAGTTCAAGGACAGCCTGGTATAGAGCAAGTTTCAGGTAAAGATTAGCTTAGGTCCAGGCGTTGGTGGTACACGCCTTTAATCCCAAACACTGAAGGTAAAAGTTAGTTTGTAGAAGGAAGCAGCCATGTTTGAAAGCGATGTCTTCTTGAGTGACAGGAAAGGTGATGAATCAGAGAGATTTGACAGAATAGGATATGCCCAATTCTCAGGAAAAGAGAGAGGAAAGGGAAGCTACTTAAGGGGTGGCGCAGAGAAAGAGAGGAGGCACTTTTACCAGGACAGTAAGAGAGACGGGTTGTAGAGAGAGATCAGGTGAAGACAGAACCAGCTAGCAAATGAGAAGGAGCCAGAAGGTTAGAAAAGATTGCTGGAGTTAGTTTGAGGCAAAGCAGAGCAAGTCAGGGGTTGAGAGAGAAGCCAGATGAAATCAATCATCTGGGAGAGGAGTTTGAGCTAGAACAGCTGAGTTGAACCAGCCCAGAGCTCAGCAAGAACTAGAAAGGCTGAGCTTATTCAGCAGTGAGTCTCAAAAGTGTTCTAGGCCTGGGTTAGATTGTAGGGAGTCTGGAAGCTTCAGGACTAGGCCTAGATCAGCAGATGGAGGCAGTAGGTGCCAAGACAGCAACTGAAACAGGAGAATGAAAGTTCCTTTTACACAGTGGGGCCCTGTGATGCCAGAAGGGCTCTGCAGCTTTGCAACTTGGTTTTGCCGAGTCCAGAGTTAGCCATGCTTGGGGACTGACTTCAAACCAGCCAGATGTGGAAGAGGCCGGTTTGCCAGGCTGGAGCCCTGCAAGGCAGTTCACATGGAGGACGTTCCCCAGCTCCTGCGGTCCTCAATGCCAAGGTAAAGGGACTGGCTTCCAGGTGGTTTCCTGGTGATTGCTGAAGGAGCCCAAGGAGGGTGGCAGTCCTGAGAGACCCAGAAAGCCTGACAGCAGCAGAGTGACTGCAGCTGGAGGAGTGAGCACAGCCCCCTCTGCTCCCGCCGTCCCTCCGGGGCGCTCACAGGCTCCGGGATGCTGCTGTCCTCCAGGCCTGCAGACTTCAGGGCAGCTCTGCCAACGCCAGGCTCCTGCTGCTGCCCTCACTCCCGAGAGTGCCCTAGCTGTGGTTGATCTGTTGAGCAGTTTCCGGTGTCAGCACAAAAATCAACCTCAGGAAAATTCTAGAAATAACATCACAACAAAAGTAAGTCGATTTCCCTTGTGCCACACGGTACTCAGCTGAGGTCTCAGTAATGCTGGGGGGAAACAGGGAATGATAATCTGAGGGTCAACAAGAAACAAACAAGGAAACATAGGTTTTGGCTGTGTGACTGTGTAGGCTTGTAAAGTAGGCTGACATTCCGGTTCAGACTTAGAAGGGAACTTGTGTGATGCCCGCGTTGATTAGCTCGACTGTGCCAACCATGTGCAGTGTGTGTGTGATTTCATTTCAACCCTCAGGTGTGCACAGCTTTTGTCAGTGCAGTCAGCGAAGAGCTATCACTGGGTTAAACTAATTTTCTTTTACATAAGATTCCCCCCTTAAACCATGTGTGGTGGCGCACGCCTTTAATCCCATACTCAGGGAGGCAGGGGCAGGCAGATCTTTGAGGGTTTGAGACCATCCTGGTTGACAAAGTTCCAGGACAGCCAGGGGCTGTTACACAGAGAACCCTGTCTTGAAAAACAACCAAACCAAAATAAAAAAGATTTCTCCCTTAAACCTTAACTGTATTTAAAAAGGAAGTAAAGTATTAAATTTTCTATAGGTTAAAATTATTTATATTGTTCCCTGTCCCCCTCCCCGCTAGATCTAGATAGTTTAGTGTTTACTCAAGTTTTGTTGTTCTGGTTCTTTGAGACAGCGTCTCATGTAACCCAGGCTGTTCTCAAATTCTCCATGTAGCTGATGACGCCTTGGGCCCCTCCCCTTCCTCTGTCGCAGGGGCTGGGATTACACTGTCAGCTTTTATTAGGATTTTAAGCTGTCCTTTTCACAAAGAGTAGCATGTTTTACTTTAATGTATTTATTCATGGTAAAATTTTGGCTAATTCAAAAAGCTGCAGTAAATTATAAAAGTACATAAATTAATTTTTAAATAAAATTTTAACATATTGATGGAAAAAGCAATTTAAAATGTTCTATTTCTCTTCAAGCTCATTACCATCTAAGTATACTCATGTGGTTAAGATTGTTACAGAACAAAGCCCTTTGGAAGATACCCCTGTTTCACAAGGTTGGCGCTGGGTTGTGTTTGGGTGGCCTCACATTTCCAACGCCTGATAACCTCGTGCGTTTACTTCTTTTCGATGCTTTGATTTTTTTAAGAGTTGGCTTTACTGCAGCCTCCAGTCAAGAGCCAAAGATGGCCATATTGTGGCATTTGTGTTTGCTGCCACCTAGTGCTGCCCTTAGACACATGCCTCACGGCGGGGCTTTGCCAATACATTTACTGGGACTGGACAAGATACAGGAATCAAGAGAGGAGAGCACGCTCAATGTGACCATTTGTGGGCTAATTGGGTGCTGGAAACACCGTGAAGTTCAGCCCCCAGAGCAAAGCGGTGCCCGACAGCTGCCCTCACCTCTGACACCCTCGGCCTCTGATGTGGGCGCCAGCAGAGGGCACGTCTGCAGTGCAGGGTCACAGGAAAGGCTTCCTGGAGACAGTGAAGGCTATGCTGGGTCATGCTGCTTCCCCGTGCGTGGCTGCCAAGCAAGCCAGCTCCCACCTGGGCACTTCCCTAGTGACCAGAGAATCGGTTGTTTCTGCTCATGTTTAATTACTAGTTTGAAAACTCTCTCTTAAAAGCAGTTGTGTGGGGGGCAGGGGAGAGCTAGTTACACGGGTGCGCCCCCCTCCTGGAGGAAGGAGGGACTGGCCATCAACTCAGCCTGACCGTTGATGGGCTCCCCTCAGCTGCAGAACAAGTGTGAGGCCGAGCGGGATAGTGAGCACAGCGCCCGCCGTGTCACAGGAGGCGTGGGGGTGACTGGGTGGCGATGCCCACTGAGGCTCTTGCCACCCATGTCGCTGTCATTTCTTCGGCAGAGATGTCCCAGGCAGAGGGTCCCAGAACAAGGATTGTTTCCTTCCTTGACCACTGTGAGTCCCAGCCCTTGGGTGTGAAGTGGGGACACTGGTAATGTGCTAAAGAAGTGACACGCTCACGCCGTGTTTGAGCTACACGGGACGCTGGTGGCTTCACCTTTAGTACCCACGCCTGTCCTGGCTCCCAGCAGTGTGTCTCCATGGCTTTGTGTGCGTCACACTTTGCTCCTCATATTAGATTCCCACTCTGCTCTCTTCTCTCCTGCTGCTTTGTTCCCACGCCTCAGTCCCCTCCCTGCTAGCTGGTTCTGTGTTCAGTGCATCAGCATTAGCGTGGCTTTCTGACCGTCATCCACGAATCACACTGTTTTAAAAGGGTGCGGTTCAGTGGATCTCACTGGACTCTTACAGCCAATCCTCCCTGGATCTGCAGTGCTTCTGCTCTTTCCTCTCTGCTACAAAGTGGCACTTGAACTTTATTGTCAACTTGACTGGGTAGAGAGAAGCCTGGATCTAGTGACACACCCTCCTGGTGTGTCTGTGACAGTGTCTGCACACAGGATGGAATCAGGAGGCCCTGGGGGAGAGAGCAGGTTTGCAGTAGGATGTCATTATTGGCACCGGAGGAGGTTGAAGATGAGGCCAGTTTAGTGCAAGTAGGTTGTTGGGGTCCTGTGACAGCCTGTGCTGGTTTCCTTCTGTGTGGCCCTTCTCTGCTTCATGTTCACCAAGAAGCGGAGAGGAGCCTCTATGTCATGTACCCACCGCCAGGATGTCTTGCCTGAGCAGCTGGAGTCAAGCAGTCATGAAGTGCGCCCTCTAGACCATGAACCACAGCAAATCCCCTCCCTTAACCCACATACCTGAGGCGTTCTGTCACAGCTACGAGAAAATGACACCTCGCCCACGCTGTCTGGGCCTGCTGTGGTTTTCCCAGGATGTTGTTCTGACTACGTTTGGCCCTCCATGAGAAGGTTCCTTGGTGGGTGACAAAGCCCTTCCCTCTGCCTGGTTTCCCTTCTGTCCTTGGGTGCCTGGTTGTTAGTAGGTGCATTCATAGAACTGTCCAGGTTCCATCGTTTCCTCTCCAAGAGCTGCCCGGAGCCTGGGCAAGAGCCGAGAGTGTGCAACAGGTCACTTCTTGAGTGGTTCCAAGTGTGAAACAATTCTTACAGAGGACTTGCTCACAGGCAAGTGAATCACTGACACACACACACAGACAGACACACACACTCCTGATTTTTGTGATGGCGGCTTGAGAATTAGTTCAGAGTTATAATTGATAAGTTGGACAATTGAAGCAGCCCATCTCCCACACCTGTTATGGGATTGAAATGAAAACTTATTCCCGTAACATTTCTGCCTTTTTAAAGAAGCATTTGTCTGTGGATGGTATTAAGTATCACTGTTCTTTGCAGTGAGCGGTTACAGGGCCTCGTTTACACATGGGGTTGCTCATCCCCTTCCATCTGCTCCCTCTCCCCGTCTATGCCACCTGTGTTCTCATACTGGAGTCAGGTTAGTCCTAAGCTCAGTGAGGACGGCTTGGTGGTGACGCTTCTCATTTCTCTTAAGTCCAAGGTAGAATTTGAGGTTTACGTGCTGGTGTCACAGTGAGGCCAGTCAGTCCTCGCCCTCCGACTGGCCTGTCACCTCTGCACTGAACCTGGGTGCAGTGTTGATGCTCTGATCTTGGTTGATTGTGATGGCATTCCTGGCCTTGCTGGCACATTGACGCGTGTAGATGGCCACAGCCATGGTGACTGTTGGTGAACATTTCTGGTTACAGGGTGAGACAGCATCAGACCTAGACAGCTCTCCACTCCTTCATCATGTTTAATTACCATGGAAACGACACTTGTGAGATCGCACATTATATTTTTATTTTTGAAACCTGCTATATATATTTATACAAATTAGAAAGCAGAAATATCACACAGTAACTTTCATTTCATATTTTAAAATATTAATGTAAGAAAAGCCCTTGGCATGCCCATCAAAAGATAACTGTATCTGAGCCATGGAAGTCTCTGTTTTGCCTTCATCCTCGTTAAACAGCATTGGAACTAACATTAAGATTCCAGAGCTTGGAATTTAAAGAAGTTAAGGCCAGACCTGGCAGCTTGCACACTGAGCCCAGCAGGCAGGAGCCTGAGGCAAGAGGATTATGAAATCAAGGCCAGCTTGGTCTAGGTAGTGAGTTTGCAGGTCAGCCTGGGCCACAGTGAAATCCTGTCTCAAAGGAGAAGAAGAAGAGTGAGTCTTCAATGTAGGGGTGCAGTTTGCTATAGATGTTGGTTCTCGAGAATCTGTCATGTTTTGTCTCCAAAATATTGAAATATGGTGGGTGTAATCAGAAGTTGGAATACCTATACTGTGACCACAGATGTGTGACACAGATAGGTGTGTGTGTGTGAGAGAGAGAGAGAGACAGGCAAACAGACAGGAACAGGGGAGAGAGATTGCATGCACCACAGTGTAAATGCAGGTTTCTGCCCCACATGGCTCCCTCCACTCAGCATCTAAGAAGCTGGGACCCATGGCTTCCTCGTGGCACATCACTGTGTGAATGGTTTGTCTGGGTGCCCTCAGTGTCTGGGGTGATGGCAGTTTGTCTGGGTGCCCTCAGTGTCTGGGTGGTTTGTCTGGGCATCCTTACCGCTGCAGCTCTTGATGGCCGATTTGAGTTCCCATTTAAATGTGGGCCCAGAGCTGCTCTGGCTGGACTTGAGAGCTCATTTCCATTTTCAACAGGGCCAGAGTTTAAGGCCACCTTGCCCCTTCGTCCTGCAGCAGGACTGAGGGTAGGTGCGGCCTTCTTGGCAGCCCCTCATCCCTCCTGTATTCGTTGCATGTGAATGTGTGCATTTGCATATGTATGTTTAGAGATATATTATTCAGATTGTTGAAGTAAAATATCAGAAATTTTCAGACCCTGAGAGAACAGAAGGAACCGTAGTAGTACTTAAAAGAAGCTCAGGAAGAATGCAGTGCTGTGTTTTGTAATGTTTATGGGGGAATCTAAGTAAATATTCAGATTGTTCTAAACTGTAGTACAGTGCTGATAGGCAGATAGATGAAAGGTATAAACTATATACATACGTGCATGCATACATGCACACACACGTACATCCACACATGCTTTAATTCCCAGCACCACGTGGAAGCTGACAACTGTAGCTGTGCTTTCCCAGGAGCCATTGGCTTCATGCCGCCTGTCCTGGAGTTGCAGGCCCTCCCTCGTGTTGGGATGATGGAAATGGCTTTGTTCCTCCGGCCGAGGCAGCCGAGGCAGCCGTGCTCAGCCTGAGGGCCTTGACCCCTGTATGTGGGGTTGCATATCAGATATTTGCATTACCGTTTATAACAGTAGCAAAATTACTGTTTTGAAGTGGGAATGAACTGTGGCGGGGGTCACCACAGCACCAGAAACTGCACTGAAGTGTGGTGGCACTGGGAAGCTCGAGAACGCTGCCCTAGGGCATCTGTGAGCTTTCAGATATGCTGGACAGAAGGAGAAGTGATTGTCCAGTTATGAGTTCATAATCCAATTGCCGTGGCTCATGGCTGTCATTACCGGGCCTGATGGAGGAGCTGAAGAGAAACAGACCCACAAATACCATAAACAAGACTGTTAATTTGTGGAAGCTGCGTCCTGGGTCGTCCTGAGGGCTTCTTCCCAGAAATGAGAGCAGAGCTTGTGTGCCCCGCCCTTCACACGCATCTGCTTTCTAGCCTTTGAAATTAGTGTCTTTGTTGGAGTCTTGTGTTCAATGTTGAATATTGCTTTTCTTTTTAAAAGATATTTTATCTATCTATCTATCTATCTATCTATCTATCTATCTATCTATCTATCTATCTATCTATCTATCATCTATTTATTATGTAGACAGCATTCTGCCTGCACGCCAGAAGAGGGCACCAGATCCCATTGCAGATGGTTGTGAGTCCCCATGTGGGTGCTGGGAGTTGAACCCAGGTCCTCTGGAAAAGCAGCCAGTGGCCTTAACCACTGAGCTGCCTCTCCAGCAGATGTTGCCATTTTCTAAGACCCCACGGGCTGTTTGCCATGTTTGTTGCAGGTGCAGGCTGAAGACAGGTCCATACACACAAGAAGTGTCTGTTCCTGGTACATGCAGCTGAAGCGTTGAAGTCTGACCCTGCTGCACTGTTACACACGCTGGCCTACGGGCTCCTGCTGCTGGCCAGTTTGGGTGGCAGGTGGCTTGTGCAGTGAGTTGACACTGCTGCCCAGGGACTTAGCCACCAGGAAGTACCTTCCTAACGTTCCAGAGACGGGAAGTGCAAGACGGAGGTGCTGGCAGCAGCCCCACACTTCTGACCTCTGTGTGCACGGCTGGTGCCCAGCTTCATGGTACCCCTTCACTGGGACGTGCATCTGAGAGGGGCTGGTTGAAGACGCGTGTAGCCTCGGTCACTTATGGGATCCTCACGTGCATCCCCAGGGGGGCTTCGGCTTCAGCCTGGGGGACGGCCGCTCACTCTGCAGCTCTGCAGGACCACAGTGCACTGAGAAGTCTAAATGTGTCCATCAGTGCATTATGTGGGAAGCGCTGCTACAGTCAAACCTAACGAGTGTTGAGGCAGGAAACTGCTTCAAGTGAAATTTGTGTAGCGATGCCTTGACACTGAGCAGAACTGTTGAGTGGGATGTCTAGAAGAAAAGATTCTCTAAACTGGATTGCACACTAGAAAAGCTAATGAGGGAGTTGATTCCTGTGGAGGCCTGGCCATGGACTCGGTGTGGTTACAGCTGGTGGCTGTCTCAGGCGCGCCTGCGTGCTCTGGCCTGCCACTCAGGTCACCCATGGTCCGTGTCAGGCTCCACTGCCCTGGAGGAGGTAGGCAGCTTTCCCCTGGCCCACTCTGATGTCCTTTTTACCGACGTTCACTTTGACTGCGCACACGCACACCCCCCACCTCCACCCCCCCCACCCACACACCCACCCACCCACACACCCTTGTGAACCTCAGACCTTGCACGGGCACCACCGTGCATTTATCTTCTGTCTAGGGGTCTTTGGCTGGCTCTCCCGTGGTTGGGATTTCTCCACCTAATCCTTGTTCACCAGAGGACTCCTTACCTGCCCTTCAGATCACGTCCAAAGATGGCCTTTCCCATTTCCCCACCTTCTCCAAAATATGATGCGGTGTCACAGTGTTGGGCACCAGTCCCCTCGCTGACAGCTTATCAGAGGGGGAGCCAATCTGTGTGCATGCTGGCTTCGCTGCAGTGCTGTGTCACAGGGCTGGTGCACAGCCAGGCTGCAGCCAAGTCGGCAGGGAAGAGGCCAGCAGCTCTGGCTGTTTCCTCTGAGGCTCAGAGGTGTGAATGGCCTCACCACCTAGAACATACATAGCCTGGTCTGAACTCGGAAGCTAAGCAGGTGGACCTGCGTAGAACCAGATGTGAGCAGCCGTGAGGGGTAGGTAGATTCTGACTTTATAAGGCTGAGGCGGTTTGGGGGCGGATGTGGGCGTTGGATGGCAGACAGCATCAGGTCCGAGGGGGTGGGAGTGGGGTGTCTCCTGGAGGCAGTGACTTTTGCTGAAGAAGCATCCCACACCTGCCAATGCACACTGGCATGCAAACTCTGTCTCGTCTTTCTGGTGCTGGGAGCTGTGCTGAGCAAATAGATGACGTGTGTGTGTGTGTGTGTGTGTGTGTGTGTGTGTGTGTGTGTGTGTCTTGTGCCTGAGGGCCTTTCGTTCATGTGTGCTGTGCTCCACAGCTGTGCCGGAGTAACTGCTTCAACCGTCCCTCTCGTGCAACCTAAAACTAAGCCCTAAATGTGCAATCAGTAAACATTCCATCAGACTTCGTACGTTGCTTATACAAAATCACTGACTGGTCACAGTAATCAAAAAGCACCATCTTATTAGTTTTCCAGCAAAGCTAGGTAGGGTCGTAGTTGATTGTGCTTGAGACCAGTGTGAGTGTGATGACTGAGTACAATTAACTGCCCTGCTGTAAGACACGTTTTCTATGCCTTAGTCTACCTACCATGTCCTCCTTCCTTGTTTCCAGCAGCACAGCAAGGACTTGGGGAAAGGCGTTTTCTCCATGTCAGTGTAGCAGTCTTACAGATTTTAAGTTGTGTTCTTCATTATAATAATTACAGACTCACACATGATTATTTGTGCAAGATTTCATGGACTGCTTATCCTGCTTGCTGTCATAGGGATGTGTATAGAACCGTGGAGTGTCAGTCAGTCAGAATCCACAGATCTGGTACTCTGTGTGTCTGTGGGTGTTCTCTACAGTGTCACTGCGTGGAGGTCTACATGGCCACAGCCACAGTGGAGTACAGTGCTGTTCCATGGCCACTGGGTCCCACTTGCTACTCTGTCCAGTCTCTTTGTCAGGCAACAGACGTAGCCATGGTGCCCGTGGGAGTCAGGGCAGTTCAGGTGCATATCCTGAAACTGAAAGCCAGGCGTGTGCTGGACAGCTGAGGTGGGAAAGGTTTGCTTGGCTTGTGGTCTGGGAGTTCACCAGCTCTGCCACTCAGCCTGAGGCCAGGCAGGACATGACAAGGGCGGGAGCCTGTGGTGGAAGGAACCGCATTCACAAGTGGCTGTGGGCAGGGAGTTGGGACTGAGGGACAAGACAAGACACACTGCAGTCACCCCCCATGGCCTGTGTCCTCTGGTGAGATCCTACC
>CM053749.1:1717410-1848795 GCA_028658305.1 Pachyuromys duprasi
TCTCCCTCTCTCTCTCCTCTTCTCTCCTGCTCTCTCTGTCACATCCTCACAAGCCTCCCTCATATTCCTCCTCCCCCTTACCTCTCCCTTCCCCTCCCCCTTAACCCTCCTATGATAACTCTGACGGCACGCACACTGCGTGGCCCACATCTTCACATGGCACAGCAGTCTGCTCTGGATTCTTGTCACAGCAAGTGTGTGTCAGCTTCATGATCTGAGGCAGGACTTTCTGAAGAGCAACAGAAAATAGATGGTTCAGTGATGCACACCTCAGAAGAACGGGCCCTGGTGGTGTGGAGCCTTGGCTCACAAGCACCCCACAAGTCTCCAGAGACAAGGACATCTTCATGCTTAGTCATGTCACGCAGGAAACAGTGCTGCAGGCGTCTGTGTGAGGCAGTCCTTAAATGGAGGAATGTTCAGAAATTCAGTAAGTTTTGCTTCAATCTGACTTTCCCTCGGCTGCAATATGAGGGAAAATTCTGGTCTGACCGGGTTCGAGTGCTTCACAGTTGGCAGCAAGCTCTGTGCACTCGAGTGTGCAGGCTCTGCCGACACTTTAGTAAAGCGAGTGACAGTGATGCCCAGGACACAGAGGATCATTAAGAGCCTTATCTTCAGGACTGCCCATTGCCAGGCGTGAGGACCAGGGTTGGCGTTTAGACTGTGTGAAAAGATGGGTGTGTGTGTGCTCTATCTGTGATTGCAGGAGAGACAGGGACCCCCTCCTTAGGGCTCTGCACATGCACACACACACAAACACATGTGCGCGCACACTCACTTGCATATGCAAACATATATACAACAGGTGGGTTTCGGTACACACATATACACATATGTAAAAAATGTTTTACTGTTAGAAACTGGAGATTAGTTTGTGTTTCTGTGTGTGTACGCACACATGTGCCGGCAAAATCATGGCTGCACACCTGGAGACAGCTCCACGTCCACCCTCCGCTGCTTTCTACCTTCCTGAGGGGTCCCCCTGGCAGGTCAGTGGGCTAGCCTGGCTCAGGGTCTGGCTGCCCCGAGGCTGCAGACACACGGCTCTGAAGGGGGTCGAGGTCTGACCTCTGACCCCAGGTATGCATGGCTAGTGATCGACCTCAGTTCACATTTCAAGACAGTGACTTCAGAGTAATGTTTCTGTAACTTCTCATTTTTCCTTCTAAACTTTGAGAACTAAAGTGAGTTTTAGAACGGATCGCCTCTGTGCCAGGCGGTAAAATCCACCCTTCATCATGCCTACAGCCGCTCGACTCACCCCGCCATGCTGCCCTCTGCCGAAGCTTGTTTGTGTGTTAGGGTAGTGCTCCGCCATCTTGCCTGCTGCCCGCCTTGTTTCTGTGTGTGGGTTTTGCTCACACCATGCCCAGGGCTCAGCCTTCTCACCTGGCAGTTTGAGGTATGCCTTGCTGAGGTCTGCAGCACAGACTCTCTGGAGTGAGCCATGGGCTCATCTGAGCAGAAGGCAGGTTGACTGGGCAGGGCCTGGGTTCTGGGGACGGATGGGCTGCGAGGTCTCATGGCAGAGCAGCAGGTGCCCTGAATCCTAGGCTGAGCTTGGCCTACCACTGCTTGACTCTAGTTCCTGTTGCTTCCGATGTTTCACGTGTGTGAAGAACTGACTTCTTATGTGGGTTTGGGGTTCACTTTCCCCTTGCCTTTGGCCTGTCCTCCTGATGCCTGGATCCCTGGCCGGCTTGGCCCCCAGCCCTTTATCCTGCCCTTGCCAGGAGGCATCTCTAGGCTCCTAAAGGAAGCAGCTTTGCCAACTCTGCGCTCACAGCTGGTGTCTGTGCCCATTGCCCTCGGCTGAGGGGTAGGTGTTACAGGGATACATCGGGGTACTTGATTCCCAGGAGGAAAGGAACCAGAGCAGCAAAGGAGGCAGGGCCAACCCCTATCCACACACAGGGATGCGGGCCTGGGGCGTGAGGGGTGGATGCCTGTCAGTCCTTCCCACACTAAGGGAGTCCTGTGGGTGTGGGTAGCTGGCTGGCACTTGCTGAGTTTACTCTAACCCTCAGGCCGGTGCTGCTTGTGGCATAGCTGGGAGTGTGGGAACACAGCACATGAAAAGCGAGGGCTCACCAGGCCAGCTCCCTCTGTGGCGCATGGTCTACTGAGGCTCGACTGTGGAGAATGCCAGAGCTGGGCCTGCTTGCACGAGCACTCCAGGCCAGCCTCTGGCTCTGCACTCGCCACCGCCAGCGGAGTTCAGGTCTGGGAGTTTGCCCTGACACCCAGACTGTTGACAGTCTGATGGTGAGTGGGTTTCCACTGTGTGTGCATTGCTGTGTGTGCGGGGGTGTGGTCTGTGTGTGTGTGTCTCTTATGTACGTGTATCAAGGATTAATAGTTACACAGGAATGAGAACAAGATGGAGAAGCTTCGTACTTCTCAGTAGAACAGCCTGCTTCATGTGTTGATGGCGTTTTCTTCTCTCTGGAGATAGAGAGCGAGGAAGGCTTATGTGCACTGAAGTGAGGACTGGCATTCGCACATCTTATGTCGTGCCACACGGCCCTGGCTGGGCGGTGCAGGGAAGGAGGGAGCTGCTTGCCACTGTGCTGCACCATGGGCCTGGAATCGGGCACCACCTACCCCACCTCCACCACCTCCCCGGCCATCCTGTGGGCCCCTCTTCCTTCCTCCCCGGCCATCCTGTGGGCCCCTCTTCCTTCCTCCCCGGCCATCCTGTGGCATCCCTCAAACTTCCTGGGACACACAGAGCAGAGCTCTCCTGTCGACATTATCACAGATATGCGCTCTCAGGGAGGCCACCTTGTCCCCACTGTTGGATTTGGAGGGGTGGGTTGGCCTTCTACATGAGCTTTGGGAACCCCTGTGGCCAGCATGCCATGGCGTCCCTGTAAGGAGAAGGGGAAGCTCTTGCCACCTTCCTGTTGCCTTCCCCAGCTCACACACAAAATAAGGCTGCTACACTTCATGCCTTGTGAAAATATAAGAATGGAGGATTTCCACCACTTAAGACCTTTACAGCAATCACCGGATTGTCAGTGCTTGATTGTCAGCGGAAATTTCCTCTGGAGGCTCCCCGGCTCCGAGTCACTCGTGCAAGAGGCAGAGCTGTTGTGCAACAAAACTGGAACTTCATCAACATCAAGGTGACCATGTTCACATGAGCTCAGTGTCAGCTTATATGTGTGCATTGATTATGTCATAGTAAAAAGTGTTACAGAATATCGCTAGGAGTGGATTCTGTGGTTCTACCAATGAGCCTGTAGGCACCTTCTTACTCTCCTCTGCCCATGCCCACAGCCCAACAGAACGTGGACTTTGGCTTAGATTTTCCATCAAACCTACTTTATTTAGGGTTCTTAAGCACCTTTGCCTCCTCCCAATCACATTAGTAGGGGAAAGGGCTGTGGTTCTATCTTATCTACTTCCTGCTGATGAGGATCGATGGGTCTCTAAGAGATTACCAGACTCAGTCCCCAGGATACCAGCAGTCCAGTCCAAAGGCCAATACCAAGGAGCAGAAGCTGCAAGACTCAGTTGGATTGCCCAGAGATGCTTTCTGGAACGTTTCTCTCAGTGAAGCCAAGCGTCGAAGCACAAAAACCAGCCTGGCAATGTCCATCTAAGAAGGGATGTCTCCTGGGCCTGGGCCTCTGTATGTGGCCTCAGAGTTCACCCACAGATGTTCTCAGCTGGCCAAAGGTGTGCCCCTTGCATAAGAGGGTCACAGCAAAACATCACGTGCCAACCTGGGCAGAACATCAGGTGCCCACATGATAAACTCAGTCTTCAAAGAAACCAGAAACTTCCACTTCGGTGGTGGCCAGGTCCTATAGCAGGTGGGATGTCCTCTCCTTCCTGGTGAGAAACCAGAGATGTCTGTCTTGGGACATGTTCACATGGGGTCTAGTGAAAGAGAGTCTTAATTAGCTCACCCCTCAACCTCCTGCCCTGGGCATTGTGAAAGGGAGACCTCCCTCTCCCGCACCCCAGGATTTGGTTCCATGACCAGGACAAAGACAAAGGCTGGGACTCCAAGGAAGGTTTCCCCAGAGGCGGAGGTGGGAGACAGCAAGCTGGGAGGAAGGGTGCGTAGTTGGAGGAAGCCTTCCATTTGTTCTGTAAACCACTGATTAGAGTTTCCACCTTCACTCGCCTTTTAAGTTGAAGGCTTTCCTGCTCCCTGCAATCCACAGGCGTGCTCACATTTATATTCCAGCACATACTCTCAGGCAGGTTCCTGTCTCCCTTTTTCGAGTATGAGGGAACAGAAATTGTCCTCACACATTTACCCATGGCAGGTTTATTCTCTCCACTTTTTCAAACTCATGGAAATCCTTTGAGGTGCGACAGAATTCTAAACAGTGAAGCAAATGGCTTGCATGCATCTATCTGCCAGAGCAAAGCCAGCACAGGGCAGTCCCAGCTCCAGAGCACAGCCAGCACAGGACAGTCCCAGCTCCAGCAAATCTCAGGCTGGATTGTTCTCTGACTCTGATGGTGCCAGAAATAAAAGAATGTGTGTGGGATTGTGGAGCCTGGGGCACCAGGCCTGAGCAAGACAGGGGAACCATGAGCCATATGGATGCAGGGAGGAGGGGAGGGCCGAACCCAGGCAGGGTCTGGGTTCCAGTTGGGTCTGGTTTTGCCAGATGCTGCATGGGTGCCGGAGAGTGAAGGGGAAGCTGGGTGAGTGGCTGTGAGGGGGCGGGGCAGTCATTAAATACTGTGCAAGAAATGTGAGCAAAAGGCAGAATTCTCATGAGCTACATTTTGCTTTCTGTTCTGTGGTTGTAAACACCTCTTGGGGACAGACTCAGGGAGTCATATTCCGGC
The DNA here is from genome assembly GCA_028658305.1 of Pachyuromys duprasi. NCBI lineage: Eukaryota > Metazoa > Chordata > Mammalia > Rodentia > Muridae > Pachyuromys > Pachyuromys duprasi. Next base: position 1,722,232 of record CM053749.1, read on the forward strand.
TTCAGCTAAGCCACACATTTCCCCCTCACAATGACAGATGTCCCTCAGGGTTGCCTTTCCTTGTCAGGCATTCAGATTTGCTTCAGGCATTTTGAATTCCCAGCAATGTTAACTTTAGCACACCCATCTTTCTTCCAGAGGGTCTGCATTCCCAAAAGCAAAATTGCAGGCTCAAAGAATAAGTACAAGCTTTACTGTAATGACTGCAGCAAGATGATTTTATACCGTGTGCCCTGGCCAGTACCCTATTTCCCTATACCTTATAGTGTAACATATATGTGCTATTCCCATCCCTGCTCTCCCTTCCCATGTCTCCACACTCTTAAATTGATGGTTCCTTTTTTGTTGATGATTATTGTTACACACAGCAAGGATATGTGTGCACAAGCATATAAACATAACCTGGTGAGTCCGTTTTGTTTGTAGCCTGGCTTCATGGCTGCGCACTTGGTACTGGATAACCAACAAGGAGACACATCCCGGGAAAGGCTTCTGCTCCTTCCCCTGTATCGTTAGCAGTGGAAATTTCCCCGTCCACATTAGCACATCTGCTGACATTGTCGCTACTATGGTTTCATGTGTGCAGCCACTTTTAGGACACACACTTTCACAGCAGTCTGAGCAGTCGATGCAGGAGCCTGATGTAGATGGACTCGTTGGGCTGGGCTCCCACATCTGCTGATCTCTGCATTATGTGTGTGAGACGTAGTGTGGTTAGAAATTGTATTGGTTTAGCAGCTGAGCACTGGTGGTCTGTGATCCCAGCACTCGGGAAGCAGAGGCAGGTAGATCTCTTGAGTTTGAGGCCAGCTTGGCCTACAGAGTGAGTCCAGGACAGCCAGGACTACACAGAGAAACCCTGTCTCCAAAAAAATATGTTCCAGCAAAGTGATTTCAGGAAGTCCTCTTCCGAGAGCCTCGCCGCTGCAGGACAATGGCTTCTAATTTCACGCTGATTTCCCTGCTACCGAGTGGGCTGGAAGTCCAGTCATGCAGCTGTTGCCCACCACTGACACTGCTGAAGACGCCACACACTTGGGACACACATCTCCGGTGGTCTGAGCCGGATCTAACCTAACTTGTTTGCCTGTGCCCTGGCTTCCAGGGTACAGAAATGTCATGCAAGCTGCTGAGGGAAGGGAGCAGTCACTAGTCCTGCCCAGCACATCTGCAGAACACAGCAGTGACCAGCGTGGCCGCATGCCCACTCGGGTTTTCTGCCCTGCAGTGAGAGTGAACTCTACCCTGTCAGGCAGAGTGGCCACTTTTGTTTTGATTTTTCCCATTTTCCCTTTGAATGTTTTGTCCTTTTCTTACCCACTCCAGTGTCATTGGTCTGAGATCCCTTAGGAGAAAGGGAAATTTTGGTATTGTTGGCAAGGGTGCAACCAGCCAGCTGTCTGAAGGTAGAGACGGCAGTCAGCATGGGGCTGGCCAGTGCTTCCTTCTTCTTGGATAAGCCACAGTGGGGACACGGTCTACCAGGGGATGTCTGTGCACACATCTGAGGTCAGGGTCCGCCAGGGGATGTCCGTGCACACGTGTGAGGATGCGGTCCACCCGGGGATGTCATGCACATGTGTGAGAGAGTTGTTGCTTTATTGCAAGATTTCCTCCTCCTCCTCTTTCTTCCTCGTCTTGCTCTTCAAGACAGGACCACTGACAGAAAACAAGATGGGGGTTCAGCAGTCTGTTTAAGGCTGGCACACAGTACCCCGGGAGCCACCCTTTTGTCACCAGGAGAAGATCCACTTGGTAGTGAAGTGTTCCTCTAGCTCAGAGAAAGGAAACCAGTTCCCTCTGGCATCTCCCTCCTCCGCTAGCTGAACTGCATCTGGAGAGTTGATGAAGACCCTGGTCCGTGTCTTCAGCTGAGAACTCTTGAGCTCCTTGTGTCTTCCTTGGTGGTCCCCAGAAGGGCGCCTCTCAGCACTGTGGTGATGTAAACACAAACCGCAGCGCATGGGTACCGTCATGGGGAGAGTGCTGGCTTCCGCATGACTGAGCAGCTGGTGTGCTGGGCTGGCTGCTGTTAGTCCTTCAGAATTAAAAAAAATTGTTTTATTTTATTATATGTATGTGTGTGGTTTGTGCACACATGTTTCTCACTGAACCCGGAGCTTGGCTGGAAGCTGGCAAGCCCCAGAAAAACCTGTCTCTGTCTGCCCCAGCATGCGTGCATATGGCGGTGCCTGGCTTTCACATAGGTGCTGCGGTGTGAACTCTGTGCTTGCTGGGCAAGCGCCCTGACCCTGAGCCAGCTCCCCAGCCTGAATTTAATCTGCATTGCCTGTGGCACAGTTAGGAACAAGGCCACATGTTATGCATTGCCTTAGGCCACGCCAGCATGGGCGTCACAAGAGAATGTATTTCTAGCAACATGGCTCCTCCCTTCACTATGCAAACGGTGGTAACAGCCATAGCAGCTGGACTAAAGCTGCCTACGACCACCAAACACTGCAAACTGTAGTCGCTCGCTGAGAGGGCAGAGGCAGCTGGACCTGTTTGCCTCGGACAGAGCCACCCTCGGGTGACACTGAGCGAGGGAAAGTGACTCACCTTGCTGCCCTCACTCCAGGCCTCCCGTGCCCACTGTCAGGGCCATGGTGCACAGGAAGCCGTACTCACAGTTATTAGTTTATAAGAGAGGATGTAATTAAATACCTCTTAAACATGACCAAAACTCGAATCTCTTAAGAGACGGATTTAATAAGCAGATCTCCTCCGCAGTGGCGTCGTGCTGATTGGATTGCCCGCCCATACCCGCATTTTTCGGAAACTGGCCCCCATTTCTCCCTCAGCCGACGGCAGCGGGTGTGCTCATGGCCCCCATGCCATTCTGTTCCCTCCAGACTGGGCTCAGCACCCCGAATCTGGGATCTGGAACTGCTGCTGGTGTGTCTGTCTGGGTGGGCTGCAGCCACAGCTTGGGGAAGCATAAAGTAAGAGTCTTGGCTCGGGCCTGCTGGGCCACACAGTTTGGGAAGCGGAGCAAGGCCAGCAGAGGGAACTTAGGAGTGGCCGTGGGCCTCACACCTAGCCAGGGGTTAGCTCTGAAGGGCATCTTGGTGTGCTGTAGTTTGCCTGTGTACCCGAGCGTCCCAGAGCCCAGCACAGCGATTCCTGTCAGCATCTCTTCCTTCCTCCTGTGTGCGATTCTTTTCCGTCTCTGTGATTTTGAATCATATAAACATAGGTTTTCATTCCGCTTGGGTAAATGTGTGAGAGTGGAATTGTCAAGTCAGATACAAGGGAATACTTGACATTAAAATAAACTCCCAGTGGCTTCCCATGCTGGCGTGCACTGTTTCCGCGAGGGAGTGTGCCTCAGTTGACCCTTGTCAGCACTTGGTGTTGTCAGTTTCCTCAGCTCTCTACTAGGTGTGTAACTGCACCTGCACACAGATCACAGACTGGTCACCCACCCCTGAGCTGCTTGAGGGACAGGGCTGTGCTGTTCATATCTGAGAGTAGCCGCTTTTCCTGTGGGCAGTCTGCACGGCGCCTGGAGGAGGAGAGAGAGAGAGTGGTGCATGTAAGGGGTAGAGAGACTGCGCTGGCCCGGGGGACAGCCCGCACTCACTGCTGCCCGTGTAGGGCAGTGGCTTCCTCCAGGACTCTCGAGCTAAAGAATGTTAACAGGAGCAAGGGTGAAACACAAGTTGGCAGACTACACCTCCAGAGTGGAAAGGAAGAGACTGGTGCAGCTTCAGAGAGGTGGGGGGTGATGGGGCAGCGTGTCCTCCTCCATAAAAATCAAGGATGATGCTGATGGGGAAGGAGAGCACCAAGGGTGGCATCAGGCAAGAGGACCGTTTCACAGGGGAAGCTGGCCCAGCAGGCCGTCCCCCTCAGGCCTGAGCTCCAGGACATTTACAGACATTGCACTTCTGTCTTCAGGCGCTGTGGGCTCAGCCTTGTGGGCCGTAACAGCTTGACGAGCTGCAGGCCTTTGTGGGAATGTCAGGAAGCTTGACTGAGGCCTTCACTGTGCCCTCCACGCCCTAAGGCCCTGAGCCACTGTCCCTTGCTCTGAGGGTGTGATGAGGCTTCACATTAAGTATAGAAAAACTGAGATTGGAAACCCATATTTTGTTTCCTACACCTAGGATTTTAACTTTTAAAAAATAGCTTGCCTCAAAGTACAATATATTTTGGGGAAGGAAAGGGGGAAAAGTATTTATACCTAGTGTCCTTTTTAATTGGATGCAGTCTTGCTGTTAGAGAAATCTGAGGTCGATGTTTCTGTAAATAGGTTTCCCAACTGGGGAGAAGCGTGAGCTTTGAGCCACAGGTCACCCCACTGCTGTTACGTAAGAGAAGTCATTAGCACTTCCTCCCAAAAACACTTAATGAAAATTGTCGTATAATCAGAGTATGTCTGTTTAAAGATGAAGCCTTAAAATTCTGCAGTCTTGATTTAGAGAATAAGTTAATTAACTTGCATTTTTTAAAGAAAACTTTTTTTGCAAAAATGTACGGAAAGGGTAGAGTCTCCATGTGTTCTGCACGAACACAGCTGCCCTGCTGAATCACACAGGAACCCACGGTTAGTATCAGCTAAGGTCCAGTCTACACTAGAGTCCACGTGTGTGCGCACGCATGTGTGCATGTGGGGGGGGGGTGTGTACCACATGTTCCCCTGGATCTTGACAAATTGTGAATGTCACACTCCATTACAGTCACTCCAGAAAGCTCTACAGCCTTGAGCAGCTCGCATCTACCCTGCTTCCGCCCCTCTCCCGTCTTGACCCTTTGCTCCTTTTGTACATCAGCATCCTTTTCCGACTTTCTGTGACTTTCGGTGTTTTATTAACTCATTTCTTCTCTCTGGGGCAGTTTTCCATTGTAAAGATGTAATGCCGTTTCTTTAACCTTTCACCTATGAGAAGGGTGTTTGTTTGTTTGTTTGTTTGTTTGTTTTTGGTAAGTTTTAGTTTTGGTACTCATAAGTAAAGCTGCAGTTTAACTTGAAGCATGTAGTTTAGACATCCCTTAGGATGAGGGCTGTCCACCCATCTGTGCAGGAGAATGTTTCCAGACCCCACCTGTGGGCTGTGAATGCTCAGTGTCATGGAGCCTTTCGCTCTAGTCTCAGAGAGAGCTTATGTGTGCTTATAATGGGCACACACAGAGACACACCAACCGACACGTGAATGCCTGTAAGGAAGGAGACAGGATGCAGACAGGATGGAGAGTGATAGTTCTTACCCAGCTGTGGGAGGTGATGCCCAGCAGCTCCTGTTTGGATGCTTGGTCCACAGCATCGGTGTGGCCCTGGGAAGGCTGGAGGAAAGGTAATGAGCAGTACCACATGGAAGGTGCATGCCACTGGACAGGGGCTCCTGGGACATGCCCTCTGCTTCTGTCTCGCTCTGCTTCTGAGCCTGCTGGGATATGGCTCGAGCTGCTCCACCATGATGCCTAAGTCAAAAATATTTCCTCACTTAAATGGTCTGTACCGCAACAACAGAAAAGCAGCTAACACAAAAAAACTGGTTTCAGGCATTTGTTTCTGTGAGCAACCCTGAGACTGTGGATCTCAAGCCTGTCCTGCATGAGGAAATGGGGAGCTTGGGAGAGCCTTGAGAATGCCTGGAATACTGAGTGCCACTGAAGAGGTGAACGCCAGGAGGTGGTGGTGGACACTCAGGCCTGCATGTGGGCTGCAGCAGGTGCTTTGGCAAGAATGTGTCTCCACTGAGCCCATCCTAAAACCTGTGGGAGGTCAGGAATGTAGTGGAGTGGTTAGGCAGAGACTTCAGGCTCTGGCATACGTGCTGCCAGACGCCAGAATCTTCCTCCTGTCAGCCCGTTGCAGGTGAGCGCAGTGTTAGCACAGGCTTCTGCCACCTCCGTGTACTCCGTGGCTGTACCCCAGAGCTCACTGCAGCAGGCCAGTGTCTGAGTCAAAGATGGCCCCATGGACTAGCACTGACCCTCACCCTGGGACAGGGCAGCAGCGGAATTATGGAACACACGTGTGGAATAGACAGATGAGTGTGTGAACCACTGAGAAGCCCACAACCCTCAGAGCCTGCAGCTATGCCTTCAAACAACAGTGTCTGCAGGTTGTGAAAATCAGTGTGTATTATGGCCAACGTGGGAGAGTGCTCAACTCTAGTGTAAGAAAGGCCGCTTATGCCTGTGATGGGACCCACAGTCATTCACACTATGCCTCCTTGAGCACAGATGAGAACCAAGCTGCAGACCGCCATCACTGTGACAAAGTAGGGCAGTGCCGCTGTCGCTCCTTGAGCTTTATGGCGGCATGTTGGTGGGAAAGCCCAATTTCCTCTGCCTGTGATCCTCCTTACCCCAGCTATCTGTGGCTCACGGGACAAGCATCACTTTGCTGGGCCCCTCTTTCCCCTGAGGTCTCCACCGGTTTTAGCAGGGCAATAACTCACTGAGAATGAAGAGATCCACTTCAGGTGTTTCCTTTGATGGGGCTAGATGATTGTACACAGGCCTGGCTACACATTAGAACATTCTGTCACCCCAGGGCTTTCCCACAGCCCCTGACAATCTTAGCACACCTGTCCCTGTCGGGTGGCATGTTTTGGTTTGGTTTTTAAATGCTGTAATTAATTATTCTGCAATTCTTATCAATGGAATAACAACACATACAGCTTTCCTCTCTGGCTTTTTCACCACGATGCTCTGGGAGACCACTGATGTCACTGTGTGTAGCTGTTTATTCTAAATAGTCTGATGCAGGATGAACACACTGATTTTCTTACTCATCCTGTGTGGAACCGCTCTCCTGTTCTGTGTCATGCCACAGTGCACAGGGTGCGGAGGTTCCTTCCTCTGCACCGTCATGAGCTTGCGTCTCCGCTTCTCAAGTAGCTGCTTGCCAGACTGCTCCCAAAGTGGCCTGGAGCATTTGACACTTCCACCAACAGCCAAGAGTGCCATGCGCTCCAAACTTTGACAGCATGTATTTGCTGCTTATTATTATTGTTATTGCTTTGTTTGGGTTTCAGCCTTTCTCATAGGTATATAGTGACTCTCCTTGTGACTTTACACTGTCTTGGTGACAAGCAGCCCCTCTCCTCACTAGCATTTTACATGTTGTAAACTGCCTTAAAAGCTTATTGCTGTCTTAGACTGTTTTCTCCGTAACTGAGGGTTAGAGTTCTTGCTTGTAGACACTGCAAGTCTACAAGTCACCAGCGCCAAGTGGACACTGTCGATGTCCCCGCTGTGGCTGGGCCGTCTCACCAACTTCATCCTATGTTTGAAATGAGTGTTTAATTGTTAGTAGACTTTAATTTGACATTCTCTGTGTGGCTATTGTTTTGTTACATCTTGTTTTAGAAATTTTTGATTACCCAGTCCCCCCAAATTTTCTTCTGGTAGTTCCACAGTTGTGGTAATTCTGTTACGACCATTTCCCTTTTTTCCGCTTTGACTTGTCGCTGGAACAGGGTTGGGGTTGTTTTATCTGGTTATTTCACCATCGTTTGTCTTTTTTCTAACTGTGTGGGACTTGATGCTACAACTCACTCTGTCTGTCTGTCTTGTTTTTAAAATTTATATGTATGGTGTTTTCCTGCATGTGTCTGTGTGTTGTCTGTGGGGGCAGAAGGAAGTGCCGGCTGCCTTGGACTGTAAGTCACAGCTGCTGTGGTGCTGGGAGTCAACTGGCCCTCAGGGGGCCGTGCTCTATCCCCTGAGCCGCCTCTCCAGCCCCGGTTGTAGACACGCCGACATTCTCCACTGCTTGGGTCTGGTTCTCACATTATGATCATTGTGGCTTCTGGCCTTCATATCAGGGTGTCAGCCTACCCACGCTTACTTGCTTTCTCCAGTGGTTTTCCTATTCCGGTTTCTCTGCATTCATTCTTACATGTATTTTACAACTAATAAGCCTACTTTTACCCCCAAAATAGTTTTAGGACTGCATTGGCTCAGTCGTTCCAGTTGGAGATCATTGACATTTTAACAATACCAAATCTTTAAATCCAAGAAAATCATGTGCCTCTTTCCCTAGGGCTCTTTCACTTCCACGGCAGTGTTTTATGGATTTTGTTTTGTTATGGTTGTGTGTGCACACATGCGTATGTGTGTGGCGTTAGAGGACGGCTTTCGGGAGTCACTGTTCTTCCACAGCGATATCTCGGGCCCTTGATCAGTGGGCAGGCTTGCACGGCAGCGTGGCAAGCACCTTCACCCTCACAGCCCTGTCTTTGGCTTTACAGGTTTTCTACAGGATTTGGACTAAATTCACCAGTCTTGCTCATAGACTGGTATATATTAATTTTCAATTTTCATTTTTTGGCAGAGATTTTATTTTTGTGTTGACTCTGTATTCCCCAAGTCTGCTGGCTCTGCCTGTCAGCAGCAGTAGTGATGGTTGGCACTTGGACGTCTTACACACAGCTAGCTGTCCTTTCCCTCCTCCTCCCTGTTTTCTGGATCTTCCCTTCACTTGGCTGGCTGCACTGCTGGAGCCTCTAGGAATGCTGATGCCTTTGCGTTGCTCCTGGTTATAAAGGAAAAGCTGTAATGGTTTTGCCGTTTATATATGACACTAACGTATGGAGTTTTAGTGGTGGTGGTAGTGGTTTGTGCATGTGTCTGTGCATCTGTGGGTAGCTCCTGTGTGGGTGCCTGTGTTTGTGGGTATACTTGCCTATGCTTATGCATGCGTCTGTGCATCTGTGGGTTCCTCCTGCTGTGTGTGCATGTAGACACCAGAAATCAACACCAGGGACTCTTTCTCTTTCATTCTTCACTTGGTCTTTGAGGCAGGAACTCTCCCTGAGCTGGGGCTCATCATTTTAGCTAGTCTGGTCAGCCAGCCCCAGGGTCTGTCCCATACCTGGACTGTGGGAGTCACAGATATGCAGTGCCATGGAGTGCTGGGGACCTGAACATAGACTCTCATGTCCGTATGGGAATCGCCATCCTCCTCAGCCACCTCCCGGCTCCTCTAGTTTCTTGTCTTTCCCCTGACACTGAGCTACATCCTAGAACTAGATGTGTTTTTTTTTTAACTTGAAGAAATGTCCTTTTGTTTGTAGTTTGCTGAGAGTTCCCTTCATGAGTTAATGTCCCGTGTCAAAACTTTCCTATGTATAAGGATGTGGCAGGCCATTTGTTTCTTGAGAACAGTGTATTGGGTGACATTAACTTTCTTCTACAGCGAACTCTGAGTCCCTGAAGTGCACGTCAGCTAGCCTGAAGTGCATCTCAGTTGCTTTGGGCTGCACCTGCAGAGGGCTGGTGTCCACTGTAAGGTCGCTCTATGAGGACCAGGGGTCAGCATGGCCGTGGTTTGGGGTTTCCCTCCCTACTCAGCAGGAAGGACAGCAGCATTGGGCTGTTCTCCTCCTCCTGTGGCTACAAGCTCAAACAGTGGGCAGATGGTGTCACCTAGTGACAGATGACAGGATTCGCTGAGGTGATCAAGGTCCCAGACTTCCCCTGGAGGAGTGCTGGCTTGTCAGGTCTTGAGCTTCAGAGTTCCCACGTAGACACTAGGGACTGTCACTGCGGCCACCAGGGTTCAGACGGTATCTCTGTGAATCCACGAGGCTGTTTGCTTAATGCCCAGCACTGAGCTCCTAGACACATGTGACAAGCATGTGGCCCACGAGAAACACAAGTCTGTCTGATGGTGAGACACATAGACTGGCATGTGAGGAAATGCACCCCACAGGAAGCACACGTCTTCCCACAGTTAGTGTGTACATACGCCTGTAGTAAGAGCGCCTGAGTTAACTGGACACGTGCGCTGAATTTATAAGGCACCGTATCTCCTTTTCTCTGTGACATATTCCGGTGTGACCAAAGCCACACCACCCATTAGATTCTGCATTAGCTAGTCTTGCTTTTGGAAGCTTACCCTAGTTCCCGTTAAATTCTACCTGCAAGTTGAGCTAATGGTGGTGCCAACACGTGCCACGCTCACAGAATGCAGATGTGCTGTGTGCACCGCCATGGCGTGGCATAAACGGTCTGAACAAGACTTATAAGTAACAAATACTAGAAAGCCTTGGCTTCTATTTCCTTCCCTCCCATAGAGCACCACCCTCTGAGCTGTGCCCACCCAGCTGGTCCTGCTCTGCCCCCATGCATGGTACAGGCACCTCTGCCCGTTTTCTGCTCTTTTCTGCTTACAGTTCTCTCCCTTGTATGGGCATCATATTAGAGCACGTAGTGTGCGTCCTCTCTTCACCCCTCCCCCCCCGTGTATTTATTTGAGTTGCTCTGTGGAGACAGAGGAGGTTGGATGTATACAGTCAAGGTCTGGGGCTCTGAACGGCTCATTCTTTACTCAGTCTCACTTTATTGTGTGTACATCACTGTGTAAATCCAGTTCGTTGATTCTCTGGTTGCACATTTCCATATTAGTGCCCACAGTTTGCACTGTTTTTCCGTGTGGCTGTGAGCAGACTTTTAGCATCTTAGAGGTAAACCTCTGTGTGTTCTAAAGCCCTCGGAGCCCTAAACATTCATGTTGTATGTAAAGGATGGCATTCAGAAGTGCGGTGGAGACTGCCGTTAATCACAGCCCCGGCATCTTTGAGTCTATTTTTATTGTGCCCTTTTCCTTCTTCCCTCATGACACCGCAGGTGCTGGTGGCTTCTCTGCACCTGCTGAGCACCTGGCTGCCAGGCAGAGGCTGGCGGAGCCACCTGGAAGCAGATGAGCTGGCGTACACCTGATTCTCCTTAAAGAGACCATTGCTTCAGACTGTAGTGGGTGGTTAAGCCCTTTTACCACGCTAGCCACGCCCTCCCCCGGGCAGGATCGTGAGGGAGCATCTCCGTGAGCTTGCCTGAGGCTGCAGCGCCCATGGCACACTGGCACACTCCTTGTGTGCTGCAGGGTGTTGTGATCCCATGTCCCCCCTTTTCTGTAGGACCTAAGATCAGTGCGGAACACAAACGTGAGCAGACGCCCAGTGTGGCAGTGATGATCTCCACAGGCTGGCTTAGGCGGCAGATGTTTGTAAAACCTGAGTTCAGTTCCTGTAGCTCATGTGGCAGAGCCAGGTGTGCACGTACAACCCAGCCGTGGGAGGTGGAAACAGGCAGATCCTCAGGGCTCCCGTGTTGGCCGGCCTCGCTTATATGCCAAGCTCCAGGCCACGGAGCTCCACCGTCTCAAGAAAGAAAGGTCTGAGGAAGACACTGAGGCTATCTGTCACACATGCACACGCACATAGCACACATATGCACACATACAGCACACAAGCACACACATGAGCACACTTATGCACATATACATGAGCGCACACATGAACAGATACACACACACATGCACAAATGTGCGCATACACACACGTGAGCAGACACATGTACACATACAAGCAAGCTCACACATGCACTCTCTCACACAACAGCTCAGGAGTTTTTCTCTCATTTTCTTGTAGCGCTTGAGTCAAATCCAGGTCTAATCCGTGTGGAGCAGGCACATGAACTGAGTTCCTGGCTGGCTTTCTGTTTTTATTTGTAAGCAGACATGACCTGATTTTTAGGGGTACTAGCGAAGGATGTAAACATTCATTCCAATAATACTTTAATTCAAAAAAATAGATGACAGGTGAACAGTTGTCATTAACGTCTAGAGGCCCAAACGGAGCTGAAGTCTGTCCAGTGTGTGTGTGTGTGTGTGTGGGGACAAGACTGTTCACACTGGGATCTCATAGTGACACACCACCATGCAGAAGTGACAGATTCCCAGGTCTGCAAGTGTCCTGTGGGAGGCCTGCGGTGCCCAAGCCTGTGCTCACTGTGGCCTTGCTGTCACTCAGGTAAGCACAGGGTGTGTGAGGCCACCGACGCCCAGCTGGGCAGCACCACACCCCTACACAGCAACAGGTACACTTTTCTTGAGAGGCAGGTGCCTATGTGCCCCTCCTGCTCCCCAGAGCATCCTGGGCTGTGTGTCCTATGCTGCAAGTGAAGGGATGATGCCCCAAGGAGAGCCGGGTAAAGAGGGATGCAGGAGTCGTGGACAGACAGGGCCTTGAAAGTGGAGACTGGTCCCTACTGCCCCAGACACCAAGGAGGAGAAGTGGCGCGTGTGTCCTCAGCGCACAGGAAGCCTGTGTGACAAGTTCTCCCGGCAGATTTGCTAAACCAACAGGTTTCATGGCTTCAGCTTGTAAGTGAGAAAGAGAAACAACAAATAGAAAGAAACCAGAAAGGAGTCAGCTGGCCACAGATGCATACTGGGCCATGGGGAGCCACCACCCATGAACAAAGCCTGCCACAGGCAAAGACTCTGCCACCCCACCGCCACCCTTGTGTGGGCACCCACCATTGTCCTGTACCCAGAGCCCTCTGCTGCTCTCTCTGCCTGCACAGCTTTCAATGGAAATGGTTTGGGTTTAAAGGGATAGACAGGCCAGCGGGCCTGGGACTTCCTGCAAAAGTTATCTGCCTGCGGCTCCTGAAATTCCTCCTCCTCACACAGTCAGCCACTCGGCTTCCTGTCACTGCAGTAAAACACCCAAGAATCAACTTGAAGAAAGAAGAGGCTAACTCTGAATCAGAGTCTTAGAGCTCTTCCACCGTGGTCAAATGTCCCTGCTGCTATGGGCCCGTGGCGCCCATTATGGTGAAGGAGTGTGTGGAAATCTGTTTGCTCACGCATCTTCCCATGACTCCACCACCTCCCAATGCCATAGCCTGGGAGAGCCGTCAGCCCACGACCGTAGGGGACACACAGATCAGGTCCGAGTCGGCAGAGAGCCTCTGGTCCCTTTGCCTTGCTGGGGTCCTGCTCCCAGCAGCACCCCAGCTGTCCCTGTGACTGACATTTTAGGGGTTGTAAATGTGGATTTCCTGAGTGATTCAGTTAAAAGTAAATGAAGCATACTTCATGCTTCATTGCAAACATGATCTTTACATCGCTTTGCTTCCAGCCCTTGCAGAACATCCGGCACAGTCATTAGCGCCACTTGACTTCTTTAACTTGTCAAATGATCAGAACAATTGTTGGAAAAACAGAGCACGAGCCAGATAAGGAGCCTTCCTACAGACTCCATCCCTGCCGCCCACGGATCTTGCCTGGAAGCTGCTTTGAGCATGAGGTGTGCTCTGGTGCCACTCAAGCTGGTTAGGAAGAGCTCTGGGCTGGCACAGCAGGGACAGCCTCGGGTTCCAGGCCCCGAAGTTGGCCACTTCTCTCCCTTTGCTCTATTTGGAACCCCCCCCCCCCCTGCTGTTGTTGAATGCACTGTAGGAGCCAAGAGAGCAGGAGAGGGTTCTGCTGTCAGATGGTAGCCTCCTGGTTCCCCGAATGTCTGCTCACTCTTCTCCTGGGACTCCCATGTTGTATTTCACTGTCCTGCTAAACGGTCATGCCCAGCTCCTTGCTCACTTGGCTTCTCTTGGGAAATAGTCCAAATAGCTGTGCAGAGGCCCAGCCGCTTGGCATGGCAGAGAGTCCCTGACACCGCCTATGTGCCTGATTGGTGTGTCAGAACAGAACCCTTAGGAGAGCTGTGCGTGGAGCTGCGGGGGCTGCCCTGTTCCTTCTGTCCCCTGTCTCCTGCCCCTCCTCCCTACCCCTTCCCCCTGTTCCCTGGCCCCTGTTCCCTGCCCCTCCTGCCCCCTGTCAGTGTCCCTTTCCCCTGTTCCCTGCCCCCTGCCCTTGCCCCTTCAGCCCCACTGCCCCCTGGCTCCTTCCCAATGGCTTATGACCCCTAATCCCTGCTCTCTGCCCTCTGCTGCTGGCCTCTGCCCGGAGCATCTCTAACCAGGAAAAGGGCCTGAAGACTCCTTTTAAACTTCAGAGAAGCTTCTGTTCCCGACGTCATGGGAACAAAAACAAGCTCGTGGTGGTTTGCTGGTGCTTCCTCTGGGAAGATGGAAACAAGCATCTTTCTGCCCACCAAAAGGGGTTCCAGCGGCAGACCAGAGTCACTGCTCCACCCACGTCTGATGTGGTGGACCAGTGTGCACTGGGTACCTTTCAGGAGGGTGGGTGGAGGGGTGCAGAGGAGGGGGGTTTAGAAGCTGAAGGCAGTGCTGGAGAGACGGCCCAGCAGTTAGAAGCAGTGGACCCAGAGTTGGTTCTCAGCACCCACAGCGGCTCACAACCGTCTGTAATTCTGGTTTCAGGGCATCCAGTAACCTGACCTTTGAGGGGGCCAGGCCTGTGTATGGCACACATACATTTATGCAAAACACTTATATAAATAAATCTAAAGAAATTTAAAGAAAAATGTGAAGATAACCCTAAAACATTGCCAGTGGGTAAAGGCACAAGTGACCCGTTTTTGTTGGTGGTGGTGCTGTTTTCAGGCTCCTTTTCCATGAATCATTTTCATGAACTATCATTGTCCAGTGGCTTTTCTGGCAATCAGAAGTGTTTCTTTTTCTGAGGGAGTTTCTGGTGTTGAATTTGGGCTGCCATACACCTAGCAAGCCTTGTAGGAGTGAGATTCCCTTCTCAGGATGCCCAGAGTTCAGTTCTGCTTTGCGTTTGTTTCAGAAGCCAAGGGGCTGAGCACATGGAGCCAGGAAAACACAGCTGCTGCTCTTGGTCACAATTTTTTTCTAGTTTTGACATAATGAAGTGGATCCACTCCCTGGACCCTGGCAGGAGACTCACGGCTCCCATCCCCGCAGAGACCGGAGGAGGCTTGCGGCTAATGCTCAGCAGAGGCCACTGCCTGGAGGCGGGGAACTCTGACAGCCTGTTTCCTGGGTCTTTCTGGTTTTCCCTGTAGCTACTGCTTAGCGCAAACTGTTGTGCTGAACCAACTGCTGGTTTATTAGTTTAAAAATCCCCACCTGACCCTCACATGCTGTTTCTTTTCTATTTTTCTTTGTTTAGTATACAATTTTTGAGTTTTACTTTTAAGAAAGTGTTGCTGGAGCCAAGCAGGGGGATCATGAACTTGAGGCCAGTCTGGCTGCGCAGTGGAGCCTTGTCCATAAAGACACAACAGGGGACAGCCGATGGGGGATAGTCCATGGGGTACAGTCCATGGGGGACAGTCGATGGGGGACAGCCGATGGGGTACAGTCCATGGGGGACAGTCAATGGGGGACAGCTGATGGGGGACAGTCCATGGGGGACAGCCGATGGGGGACAGTCCCTGGGGGACAGCCGATGGGAGACAGTCCATGGGGGACAGCTGATGGAGGACAGTCCATGGGGGACAGTCGATGGGGGACAGTCCATGGGAGACAGTCGATGGGGGACAGTCCATGGGGGACGGTGTAGTGGGGCCTTGTCTATAAAGACACAAAGGACACGCTTACAAACAAGGGATACAGCCAGTTACGGCCCATAATGGCTTCTCCGTGGCCAGTTCCTCCAGCTGGCTCTGCATCTGCAGAGTGCTTGTCCTGTTCCTTATCAGCTCTCCTCTGTGGAGATAAGTCAGGATCTCTGTGCTGGTGTGAGGAACGGTTAGGGAGGAAGTGGGGTGAGAGGCTACCAGCTCAGCAGCAGCCCAACTAGATGAGCACCTCCAGAGCCGCACCATTCTTGGACTTTGGGTCCTCTGAGTTGTTGGTTGATTTCTGGGCAAATGAACAGTCTTAATCATCTAAGACAAGGAGCTGGGCAAAGCATAATCCTCTTTAGGTAAATTTCCTCTTAAGAGTGATGCCTGTCCATTGTTGAAGTCTAAAGATGGGGAGCTGTCAAGCTAGCTTGGGGTCCCTTCCAGATGGTCTGCGCCTGAGAAGCAAGGCCTCGGAGGAATTTTGTTTCCTTTCACTTTTTACTGATTGCCACTGAGACTCCAAGGTACACAAACAAGGGGGTGGCTCTGTTAGGGAGGGTGAGGTGGACGGGGTGGGTGCTCCGGATGCAACTGCAGAATGTTGCTTTTCATCTGCTCACTTGTTTCTTGTGTAAGGCACTTACCAATGAGATTATCTTAAACAGAATTGCATCTCAGTCCACTAATAGGATGATGGTGCAGGCTTGCGTCTTCCCATTGCTCGTTTATCCTTTGTAGATTGTATCTGGAGTCTTAACTCATCTACAGCACATACGAGCATCCGATCAGTGCTGTTTCTTGTTTGCCTACGCATCTGCTAGTGTTGACCTTGGTGGCCACAGTGAGGTCAAGGCCACTTGTTCTCCAATCCCGGGTCACTCTAGATCACTGCTAATGTGTGGTCTGGCTGAGGCCTGCTAACGTTTAGGTCTTCTGGTTACTGGTTGCTCAAGTCTAGCACTGTGCTGATACCTGTGCCCTCACCTTCCCCCACTCCTGTGCCCCCACCTTCCCCCACTCCTGTGCCCCCACCTTCTCCCAGAGTCACTGTTTTGACATCTTGCAGTAAGGAACTCATTTCATTTTCCTCCACCTGTCTTTTTTTCCTGTCAACAGTAGTGTAACTCATCTTAAGCCGTCTGGTATTTTTTGGTTTCCTTACCATCTTCCAATTCCTTTTTACGCTTAAAGATTGCCAACTTTTGAGTGTCAGTCATTCACACTCTCCCCACACAGGCTTTGTTCTTTGATGGTTCCAATATCTGAGGGTGCTGAACCTCTTTCCAAGTCCCCAGACAATGGTGGGCTTACAGAACATCTTTGGGGAGGGGCTGTGCATCTGTGGGATTCAGCAGAGGCCACCCTCTCTGCCTGATGGTGAGCTCATGTCGTGGTCTGAGGCACTGAGGATGCTGGAGGAGAAGGAATGGTCCTCAGTTACGAGGGTCTAGAAGGGCGCACCTTAGCTGTGTCCTTTACTGCTGTGAGAGAACAGTTTAAGACCACAGTCATCCATCAGTGTCTTAACGATTATCACGTCACAAGAGAAACCGCAGCAGGCAGCACAGAGGTGGCGCCCTCGAGGCCCGTGTGCCGGCTGTCACCCAGGCTGCAGCGCAGCTGGGTGCTGGCGGGCAGAGACTAGAGCTGATAGAGGGTGCTGTGCACCAGGCACATTGCTCATTACTACACTCTAACGTCCGGTGGAATAAACTTTACTTTTCTACAAAGCACCAAGAAGAGTATATGGTATCAGTTTATGATAAGGAAGTTTTTTAAAGCAAAGCAAGATACAGCAGGAACGCTTGGATGGACCACACCAGTATGGGCTATCTAGCTCCTGGCCTGCTTGCTCTTTGATAATCAGAGGCCGCTAAGAGAAGGTCCTTTGGGATCTGACTTTTCTGCTGGGAACATGCGGGTGACAGTGTCAACATGAGCTTTTTCTCTTTGCAGCATGCACTCCTGGCTCTGAAGTTCATACTTGCATTTGCCATCCCTGATAAACCACGACACATCCAGATGAAGCTGGCCAGATTAGAATTCGAATCTTTGGAGGCACTGAAGCAGCAGGTAAGAGCCACGTGTCTGGAAATGCTCCCTCTAGTGCAGGAGTCCTTTAGCGTTGAGATGCTGGTTAAATATGGAATATTACTCAGCAGTTAAAAACAAGGAAAGCATGGAATTTGCAGGCAAATGGTGGGAACTAGAAAAGATCATCCTGGATGAGGTATCCCAGAAGCAGAAAGACACACATGGTATATACTCACTTATAAGTGGACATTAGACATATAATATAGGATAACCACACTAAAATCTGTATATCTAAAGGAGGTAATCAAGAAGGACCTTGGGTAAGATGATCAATCCTCATTCAAAAAGGCAAACGGGATGGACATCAGAAGAGGGAGAAAGCAGGGAACAGGACAGGAGCCTACCACAGAGGGCCTCTGAAAGACTCTTCCCCACAGGGTATCAAAGCAGATGCTGGGACTCATAGTCAAACTTTGGGCAGAGTGCAGGGAATCTTATGAAAGGAGGAGGAGATAGAAAGACTTGGAGGGAACGGGAGCTCGAAAAGGAGAGAAAAAAAATCGGGGCACAGGGTTCTTTTCTGTGACTGATACTCCAACCAAGGACCATGCATGGAGATAACCTAGAACCCGTGCACAGATGTTGCCCATGGCAGCTCAGTGTCCAAGTGGGTTCCATAGTAATGGGAACAAGGACTGTCTCTGACAAGAACTCAGTGGCTGGCTCATTGATCACCTCCCCCTGAGGGGGGAAGCAGCCTTACCTGGCCACAGAGGAAGACAATGCAGCCCTGATAGGCTAGTCAGATGGAAGGGGAGGAGGGGACTGGGGGAGGGGCATGGGAGGAGATGAGGGAGGGAGAGTGATTGGGAGGGGTTGAGGGAGGGGTCTACAGCTGGGATAAAAAGTGAATAAATTTAAAAATAAATTAAAAAAAAATACTGAAGACTCTAGTGGAGGATGAGACAGGCCAACCAGATCTGTGGTTTCATCAAGGGCAAGGCTGAGCAATAGGAAATGACGGATGGTGCCAAAGAGCAGCACAGGCTCACTCCAGAGCTGCCGCACCGTCTGCGGTCACGCCCCCGTCTAGAAGCACTACCCAGAAGCCAGTGAACAGGGTCCTCAAGAATGTCTCACGGGCTGAGAGCCTGGACACCTGTGGGCAGAGCCTCAAAGAATGCCATGAAGATTTTTTCCCCTTGGTCTACCAGATGAAAGAGAAAGAGTGGGCTGAGGGAGGGGAGGAGAGCTCACCTGGGTGGCAGTCACCACGGTAACTTTCTGCCTGTGTGGAGAACAAATACTCAGAGTGGTCACCTCCAGTCAGACGTCTGTTTAAGCAACAAAGCAATGGACTGGGCAGTGTATTCTCTGGGACCAACGTTAGGGTTAGGTCTAACACCTCTTGGACCACACAGCATTTCGGGAATTAGAAGGGGGAATGTGAGAAGGACCCACCGTATCTGGCCCTGTGAGGATTCTCAGGGCAGTGTTACAAATGGGGATCCCCATATTAGGGGTGCTGTGGCCAGATGTGGGGTTCAACCTAGAAGAGAAGAGGAGAACCTGGCCCCCCTCAGCCAGGCTTACTGCCCCATAGTAAGTGACAAGACTCAGTTTCTAGATTTGCTCGGGAGATGGGTCTGATGTGTTCTAGTGAGCCCTGTTCAAGGTCTCGATGCTCCTTGGTGATGCAGCCCATGCCAAGACGGTTAGCTTTATTCTAGAGAACTAAGGGTCATGTCCTGGGAGAGGCAGGCGTATCATGGCAGAGACATAGCAGGTGGCATGTTTAAAGCCCATGAGATAAATCATTAAAGCAAAGGAAGCTGGACACTATGGAAAGTGGGTATCTGTGCGTTTTAGGCCGTTCTGGACTGTGCAGCAAGTTCTTAGGCGGCTAGGGCTATAGCATGGGGAAATCCTGTCTCAAAAAAAAAAGGTAAGGATGAAGGATATAATATCATTTGTTTTCTTTCATAAGAAATAAGTTTTAAATATTATTGAATTTTTTCATTTACAGAAAAATTAGCATATGAAGTCTTTAGCTGGTAACTTACTAAAATAATAGGGGTAATCTGCATGAAGAGTATTCTTCAAGTCTCCTGGGATCAGAAAAGTCACCTTTCGCTGGGGAATGGCTTAGTGGTCAGAGCAGGAGGACCAGAGGGCAGACCCTGAGCCCACACGGCGGCCGGCTGTAGTCCCAGCCTCAGAGGGCAGAAAAGGTCCACAGAGCAAGGTCCACAACGAGGGCATGTGGGGTGGCCTGAGAGTCTGCCTCATGAACAGGGTAGAGGGTGGTTCCCCACATCAACTCTGAGCCTCTGTGTGTCCTCACACGCCTGTGCACAAACACCCACACACCTACACCCACACTTGCACATACATACATACCCCCCCCACACACACTGATAATAGAAAAAGAAAAAGGTATTCAGTCTCGTGGAAACGCCCTTCAGTCAAATGTGCAGGAACAATGTTTCTCTGCCTGCTTAGCCTCTGCTGGAGAAGGGGTCCCCTGGAACGTTCAGACTGATTGTGCTCGCCACACCTTAGCTGGCAGGTGCCGTTCCCAGAGCTTCTGCTTTCTGCCTCTTCAGCCTGGTGTTCCAGCGTCTATGTGCCTTGTGACTAAGTGTGGCCTCATTTCCCTGCTCCGCCACAAATGCAGAAGCTTCTAGTTTCTGGGCCGGAGTTGAAAATGGAGCTGTGGAGCGTGTGTCTAAGAGCTCACTCAGCGCTGGCTGCCCTGCACTCGCCTGTGCGATGATTGGGAGCTGGTAGTCTCTAACACAAAGTTCTGCCTCTGGGTAGCTGTTAGATCGTGTCTACTTTCCCTCAGCCCAGTTCCACTGTAAGAATAAAATATGATTAAAAGTTTTAAGTCCTCTACTCCTGAATAAGGTTATACATCTCGGGCAGAGAACTTTAAAACACATGTGCCTGGCTGTGGGCCTGCCTTCCTGAGTGTAGGAAGGCATCTCAGGACCTGCTGCAA
This sequence comes from Pachyuromys duprasi, assembly GCA_028658305.1. Taxonomy (NCBI): domain Eukaryota; kingdom Metazoa; phylum Chordata; class Mammalia; order Rodentia; family Muridae; genus Pachyuromys; species Pachyuromys duprasi. The sequence continues at coordinate 1,742,476 of CM053749.1, forward strand.
AGCCCTTCCTCTTACCTCTCCCTCCCAGTTCCCACCCACAGCTAAGAGTTGAGGGTGTTGAAGTGCAGGAGGCTTCTGCTGTCATGCCTGTCAGGGAGTGGTTTACACTCAGTTGGGGTTGGCCCTTTAACCAGCATACTGAATGGTTAACACAGCCCAGTTGGCGCTCAGTGCCCTCTGCCGCATCCCAGGGGTGAAGTGCTGCTGGGAATGGGGAAGGGGAAGTGCTGGAAGCTCTGTCCTTCACAGCAGGAAACTGGATTCCTAAACACACAGGAAACCATCCTTGTCTACAGTGAGAGCAAGCAGGGTGGGCTCGTTTGCTTGGCAAAAAGCATTTGAAATGACTTAGTTGAGGAAGAACTTGGGCAGTGAGTGACCGCCACCACCTGATGCTTTTACTTCTTTACAAATAGGCTTATTTGGTATGCAGTCACCTTAAGATCCAATTAAAAGCAGAAAGGAGCGTTATCTGAGAACCGTTGGATAACTGGAGTGTGGCACACACCCAGGGCAGTCAGGCCTTCCTTGTCCACAGTACAGGTTGAGCCAGGGAGCAGGGACAGATGCCTCGAGCCTCCCAGAAAGATGGCAGCTCCCAAAATCAACTCAGAGAACAAGACAGGGCCCAAATAATACGGGACCATTGGCCAGAGGGCTGGTGTTCAGCCCTCACCCTCACTGCCTGTCTAGCTAGGATAGAGCTGGACCAGAGAGCTGGCCTCGCCTGCCGTCGGGCCCTGGGTTCCTTCCCCAGCTCAGGAAGCATGAACATTGTCTTGGTTTTCTGGTGTTAATACATTTTAACAATCTCCTTTCCCCACATTCCCTGTCTGTACATCGTGGGAAACAGTGTGTTTAACGGATCATGTACTATTTCACAGCAGAGAATGAGGGTGAGAACACACTTGAATCTTACACACAGTGTGGTGGTCTGCCACGCCCGGAAGGAAGGGTCTGAAGCAGGGTGTGTGGGCTCTGTGCTGCCTGCCCTGTCGTTCTGGAAGTCTAGGACTTCTAAAGCCTAAAGGCTCTTAATTGGAAGAGTTTTGTTTTGAGCCAATAAAGAAATGGCAGTTGTGATAGCTGGGGACTCACAGTGACAGGTCCCTGGGCAGGGAAGGTCCAGTTGCCAGGACCTGAGATTCAGCAGGTGAGGCCAGCTCTCCTAGCTGGCAGAGCTTGGGGCTCCAGGCCAGCCCGCCCCTCCTGGTGGCCCAGTCATTCACAGCCATTGACACTGAGGCCCCGCAGAGATGCTGCCTACCACACAGGCCAAAGGTCATGATGAGGATGTGAGGAGACAGTGTGAGCGAGAGCACAGGGGTGCCGAGTGGGAGCAAGGACCTCCTCGTGTGTGGCCCAGCGCGGGACTTTAGAGCACAGTAACACCTTCTGGGTGGTGTCTTAGAGTCTCTGTGCTGTGATAAAACACCCTACAGTGAACTTGGAAGAGAGTGTTTATTTCTACCACAATGCCCAGGTCACACTCCCTTGCTGAGAGGAGTCAGGACCCTGGAGGCCATGACAGCTGTTGCTTACTGGCTGGCCTCTAGCTGCTGTCCCCTCCGGCTTTCTGCAGCACCAGGCCCAACATTGCAGAACTGGCCCACCGCACGCTGGGCTGGACCCTCCCCCAGGAATCATCAACCCATAAACTGTGCCCCGGCTGTGCCCACAAGCCGCTCTTCGGGCGTTCCCTCAGCTGAGGTCCCCTCTTCCCAGTGACTGCCGCTTTATCAGACTGACAGACAACTAGACAGCAGAGAAGCAAATCGGATGGTACCTTGGAAGCCGCCCCACCTGTCCCCGTGCTCTCCACATTGGAAACGCTAGGTGTTGGCTGTGGCAGCTGGTGTATACCGGAAGTCTGAGCTGCACACGAGGGAAAGCCCTCACCCGGCGGAGGTCCTCAGAGTGGGGTGTATGAGACACGCAGTGAGTCCTGCCTCTGCCATGTCAGCCAGCTGAGAATTAGTCTCTAGGTCTCCCTGCCTTGGCCTGCCCGGCTCCCTCTGGTGCTCCCACCAGCTGCTGTTGCAGGGGACTGGGCTGGTGAGGGCACAGTGGTGAGTGCACACGACCTGAGCTGTACCCTGACACCCATCAGCTCCTATTCCCAGCACTGCGGGGTACAGAGACTAGAGGGCCGAGGCCTAGCCCGGGCTCTGTGGGAAAAGTGGCATGCCAGAGAAGGACACTCTGCTGACCTCTGTGTGTGAAGAGGGTGGGCAGAAGGTAGAGAAGGAGAGGGGTTCGCTCCAGCACATCTTGGCTCCTGCGCACCTCATCTGCTTCCCTCACTGTGGGGTCTAGTCTCGGGGTCCCCATCCCCTACTGTGTGGTGGGCCCAGGGCCAAGCAGTGCCCTGCACACCAGGCCTGGCATCCATCAGTCTCTGGGGAACACCTCAGCCATTGGTGTCCTGCAGTAATTCAGAAGCCAGTGTACTACAGAAATGATGAACGATGGCCTTGGGCAAAGCTAGAGCTTAAAATACACACACAGGCAAAAATGGAGCCACACACACGCCTCATGCCACATGCCTTCCTGGGATCACTGAGGAGTTCCACACGCTGGAAGGACCCCAGTGCTGGCTGGGTAAAACTCAGGCTCTCCTCCCCCGGCAGTAAGAAAGCTACTGCGTCCTCAGTTTAACCCCAAATTTAGCCCTGTGCTGGAACAGCACGTTCAGCCCTGGAACAGCCCTGCTCCGGCTCGGACTTCCATTCTCACAGGAGTGCTCAGAGCACATTCACTCCTTCCCATGCAGCCACAGCTCGTAAAAGCTCATGACTGCGTCTGCCTCTCACTGGCTGTGTTGGCTGCCACTGACCTCATTTTGTTTCCTAAACAAAATCCTCGTAGTTTTCCCAGCAGAGATAGAAAGCATGGCTAAGGTGAGACACTTAGGTCCGTGTATTTTACTACAGTAAAAGAAATTACTCAAGACAAAGAGTTTCTGTTGGCACCATCAGTTCAGATGGGTTCCTGTGACTGTTAGGCTTGGAGCTTCCTGGAGAAGGATTACTCCCGATGTAGGCTGTCACAGGGGGGCACTAACCAAACCCCAAGGGCCAGACATACCAGCATGTGTTCCAAGTGCTCGCCCCTGACTTTTACCTTCCCTCCGCTCATTATGGCTGCGTGTTGGTTTATTAGCCACCACTGAGCACTCTGAGTGCACCCGACACACACTTCATTGTTGTTTCCAGAAAGCCCCTCGGGGTGCTGCCCCCTGCTGGCCCATCTGCTGCTTTGGCCTGCCAGTGCTAAGAGCTATGCGTGGGTCGGCTGAGACGCCCCTGTTTTGGAGGGAGAAGTAGTGTTGGAGATCTTTTAAAACAGATAAGCTATGCCATCTCTCCTGATTTACACTGCCTGGGGGGCTCGGAGATTTGGTGGGTGTCAGGACATGCGCCACAGACAAGGGTTGGCAGCACCTGCAGCGGTTGCGGGCGAGAGCGTGCGGTCCTGAGAATCTCGAACTGCCCATCTGCCCATCTCTCTCTCTTCCAAAAACAGAAAGCAGAATACAGGGAATATTTGAACCCAATAACTATTCGAAATACCCCCTAACTAACAGGAAGCAGCCACACTAACAATGGTTCTGAAAATACAAATGTCAATATTGCATTGCAAAGTGGAAATGCAGGCGAATGAAGTCATCCCTGAGGATGACCCCTCAGCTACCCTCTGTGTGGCTGACCGGGTCCCCCACTGCTCCCTGAGCAGCTTCTGCACTGCTGACCCCGTGGCAGGCACTGCCAGGTGACCAGGGCACAGTGTGATGGTTCTCTGCACCACAAGTTGGCAAGCTTTTCTCTGTAAATAGTGTAATTAGTAAATAAATGGTAAATAGTCCCAAGTGTGTGGGCCACGTCATAAGTACTGAGTTCTGCAAACAATTTGTGAACAAAAAAGGAACGCTCTGCTCCAACAAGCCACCGCAGACAGACTGCAGCCGTGTGGGCAGAGGCAGGCGCCACTCAGCCTCATGCCAGCTCGGAGGCCGCAGGCTTCTCCACTCTCGGACTGCTCAGAAGCTCCTCTCTGCCCAAGGCCACCCAGTGGCTTCCACATTCCTGACATCTCAAGTGTGAGAGAGCAGTTTGTTATACAGCAGCAGGCAGAAGACGAGGCTGTCGGGGTGACCTGACCCGAGGCTGGGTGGACGCTAGCTATCGATGACGCTGGACAGTGGGCACGTCGAGGTTCCTCCTCGTAACAGAAATAGAGAGGTTTCTCTACACTCACACACACCCTCCCCAGGTCTCTGGCTCTAAGGGGCTGTGTCGCCTTAGCTCTCTCTCCCTTCGTGATCTTCATAAGGACACATCATCATTGCTGCTGGAGACACAGAACCACAGACACACGGTGAGCAGGGCCCTGAAGAGGCCTGAACGCCAGGATGTGGATCAGGGGACCAGGGGCCAAGCCTGGATCTGGGTCACTGTGACCCCAAGGTTTCTAGAATGCCAAAAGTAAGATTCAGGCTGAATTTCACCATGACAAGTTTTCTGAAGAGTTATCCAGGTGTGGTGGTATCCCCACGTACTGAGAGCATGAAGTGAGAGCAGCAGCCCCTGGGGTCACAGTGGGGGAGTGAGCGCAGGGCAACCAGACCACTTCTTGTGCTTAGGCTACAGCAGCTTTCACCCCCCCCCTTCTGCTCAAAGCTGGGTTTTCCTGAGAGAAAGCCTTTGCCTCAGGCCCCCTGTGAAGTGGTTTGGCCGTGCACTTAGAGCCCACATGGTAGTTCTGCCTGGAGGCTGTAAGGCCTCGCTGCTGGCCTTGTTTCCAAGCTCTGTGGGGAAAGACAGCCTAGGGTGTTATTTGAAAAGTGCCCACTTAAGTCTGGCTGTCCATCCGTCCTTCCTGCAGGAAGTTCTCCCTTTTCTGTTTGCACTGTCTTGGCAACAGCTGACAGGCACATTTCTAATTTGAAGTCTGGGCTTCCTGACAGAATGAGAAAAGAAGCCTGTGACAGGCAGCTCCCGCCCATCTGTTCTCACACGTGACAGCGATGGTGTTGATTGAGACAGATCAAAACTGGGGTACTTTGTAGGCTATGGAGGCATGAAACTAGTGTGGTGATTTGTTTTTTAGTATGTACTGTACAAAACTTTTTTGCACTTACGTTTTGTGTGCATGTTAATATATGTGCGGACCCTTTAAGATATGTGTAGGGGCCTTTTTCCTGGTAAGAGCAGGGAAAGTGAAGACAGAGCCAACCCTGATCCTCCCCGTGGGTTTCAGACCACTGTGGCTCTCAAAAGAAAGTTTTCTTTCTCTGTGAATGATGCTGATATGCCTGTGTGTGTGCACATATGTGTGGATGCATGGGCCTTCGATCCCAAGAAAGGAACCGCTACCACAGAGATTCGCTGGACTTAGTGCTTTGTCTTGAGATAGGCTCTCGCGAAGCTGCCCGTGCTGCCCTCCGACCTGAGGTCAAGTGGCTAAGCAGCAGCCATGTCTGTGTATGCACAGCTTTCCTGGCCTAGCGCACGTCAAGTTGCTATGTTATAAGTTCACAAACATAAAGGTACCCTGGAGGATTGAGAGAAGCAACGGGGCGGAGAGGAGCAGGTAGGCACCCAGTTGGAAGTCAGAGCCACGTTCTTGACAGGTACAGAGAAGCAGGGAAGTGTCACGTGTGTGATTTCTTCTGACTCCTTCAGCTGTGAGTTAGAACTGAGGCATGAGGTCAATCTGGGTGACGCCATTCCCCTTGACCGGGGGAGGAGAGCATTCCGAAACCAGACGAGAAGGCTGTTGCACCCACAGCCTGGGCCTGTTCACCAGGCAGACTCCAGGTCCACACTGGAGTCTGGGCCGAGGGAGAAGAGATTCGGTCAAGAGATTGTGGGAGTATTCCTAGGCTCCTGGCTGAGGATGGGTCAGCTCTGCACTATGGTGTGGAGGAGATGTGTAAACTACCTAGTCAAATGGCCTTGGTTTTGGCCAGGCAGTCCCCAAGGAACTCCCATGGCTAGACTCAGCACATGCAGTGTAGGGTGAGGTGACCCAGAGGTCACAGGAAAGCCAGCCGTGGGAGAAGCCAGGGCACCCTATAGGAACCCGTTTCCAAAGGAGGGGAAGGAATTTGGGATGTTGTGGTGGCATCAGCATTTTGACTTTGTAGTCCAGTGAGAAGGATAAAGAAGACGGTTCCAGACTGTGTGTGCCCAGCAGAGCCATGCCCAGAGCACAGTTCTTCTGTGCTAGTGGCTTATCAGAGCAGCAGTATGACTTCTTAGACTCAAATCAGTGAAGCTGAGGCCCCAGCATTTTAAACTCTGCCTCCAGGAACATGACCACCGTTGGTGTTAACTGTTTTCAGCTGTGTTGGATATGGGGCAGGAACGTCCCTGTGAGCTCTGGCTCTTGGTATGCAAGAGCCATGCGCACATGGACCACAGCCCTCCTCAAGACTCAGCCCGGGACTGGAGCCTCATGCCACCCAGGGCTGCCCCAAGACGTGGAAGTTTCCGTGGAATTAGGGTTCTTCCTGGGGCCAAGAGCCACACTCTGTTTTTCTAAATGTGTTCATCTCCTCACAGAAGCATGTGGTGGTTGGCCCGACTTTTTTTCTTTCTTCTTTTTTTTTAATGAGGGTGGTGAGGCAGAACCCACAGGCAGTCAAGTGGAGTACTCCGGAGGCAGAGGCAGGAGGATGGATGCGAGCTCCAGGCTAGCTTGAACTACATATCGAGTCCCATGCCAGTGTAGGCTGAAGAGTGAGCACCTGTCTGAAAAGATAAGGGGGGAGGAGGAGGAAGGAACGGAGGAGAAATGGAGGGGAATTAAGGTACACAGGAAAGGAAAGCCCCCCAGTCCAGAACTCGGCAGGAGACAGTTAACTGTGGACCCGGTGCGTTTTCATGTCCCAAACACAGAGTGCTCCCTAGGAACAGACTGTGTCAGCACTCTCTACTGGAAGTTTCCATTTCTTTGTAAACTCAGTTATGTTGTGTAAATAAGTTTTTGCTTTAATCCCAAGAATGGGATTTTAGTTGGGCTGTAGTTTGCCCAGAGCTGATAATTGTCTCCTGCTGGGCGTGGCTTTGCTGGCTGGTAATGGCCTGCCTCATGCAGCATGGGAAGGGGCGTGGTCTAGGGCTCAGGATATAAATATGAGGGTCCAGAAAGAGAAGGTGTGTTATGCAGTGTTGGCGGGTCTCATGTAGCAGTTTGGAGAGACCTGAGAGACTGAGGGTGTGCTGGTTTGGAGCAGACAGGTGGAAAGAAATGCAATGGCTTGGAGGAGCCTGCGTGGCCGCCTTTGCTGTTGATGGAGACTAGGAGAGCCCTGAAAGAACCCACTGACCCCAAAGAGCCAGGAAAAGTAAAGGGGTCTGTGCCCTCTCCCCACTAACAACCTCTCTCCTTCCTAGGGGTGATGGGAGGAGAGGCATAAGTACCCCAAATTAAAAAATGGGAGCTATACCACCTTCCTCTCATCTGTGAACAGTGCATTTCATTTAGAGAAATTCTCTAAGATAAAACAAAAATGAGTAAGCCCACTTGAATGTTGGTTTTTTACTTAATTTTTAAAGCTTTCTTCATCTTGAAGCTTGTGAGCAAAGTGACCTGGAAGCCACAGAATCCCAGGAGAGGTCACTGCAGACACCCAGCCGGTTCTGCTTCCTCCCCCCCTCCCTCCGTCCCTCCCCTCTCCCTCCCCCTCCCTCTCCCCTCTCCCTCCTCCCTCCCTTCCTTCTGTTCCACCATCCTTTGCTCCTGACAAACCACGGCCTTCACTTCCCTGTGGTTCCTCCTCAGGCTGTTTCTAAAGGGTCAGTTAAGGCTGTTCCGTGGTTCCCAGTGGGGACCCAGTGTCCTGAGGCTGCTGAGCTCAGTGCTGAGCCAAGGTCTCAGTGCGTGGCTGATAATGGAGCCAGTTCTGGTGAATGGTTTCACTGGAGTTTTCCTTCTGTTTTCATGTCACACATTCAAGAATGCTTCAATTAGATATTTCACCTTAACTACAATGCTACTTGAAGTCAGTAAAAGAGAATTGGTTTTTTTCCCCCTCCAGTCCCAAAGAAATAGGCAATTACCTCTGGCAAAGTGGCTGTTGAGAATCGAGCAGTGTCATAAGAATTTGTCAGTAATTAGGCAGTGAGAACCATATATTTTAAGCTAAAATTCTAGTTTTGAATAAAAGCCTAGAGATTAGAGTATGTTAAGGAGTACTTTGCCAGTTTCTTGTAAGCTGAAGGAAAGCTGAGTCTGTAAGTCACACACAGTGAATTCCTGGATGGTCAGCAGGATGGATGTCTGTCCATTCCATGCCATGACAACACGCCTTAGCCTGAATATGTTGTAAGCAGTATTTATTGTTGGTAGTTCTGCAGACCAGGAAACCCACAGTTAAGGCGCTGGTGGACTCTGAATCTGATGAGGTTTGCTCACAGCCTCCAAGATGCTCTCATTTAAAGATAGCCATGCTACTGCAGCCTCATGTAGAGGCAGAGAGGCTTGCCCAGGTCTCTGTCTGCCTGGCTGTGGGGGGGGGGGGAGTGGCCCCTCCCTTTGTGTGTGTACTACTATGAACTGAGAGCCTCGTTCTTCACACACACTTGGGAAGTGCTCCGCCACTGGTGAAGGTCCTGATGGCTCAGCCACTTCCCCAGGGCCCTGCCCTTTCATGTACCCCAATAGTGTGTGGGTCCAACTTGAATGGTAGGACACCAACACCCAGCCCTTGTGGACTTCTGGGGGAGGTGCCACCCCCACATTGCCCCTCCCCTCTTGTGGATTGTGGGAACTCACTGATGCTCCCAAGATGCCCGTCTGTTCCCTGGGACGCCCACACCCTGAGAGTTTGTGCCTCATTGCTTAGAGTTCACCAAGTAGCCAAGCTGCTTGAGACAGTGCTGGACTCCCGAAAGCCTGGAAACAGCTTGCCAGAAGGTCCAGGCAACACATGGGAGTCTGGATTTGTTCAGCGTTGGGACAACATCTTAGTTCAGCTTGCAGCTAAAAACTATGGAGCTAATGTTTGTTTCACGATTTGATGTGTTTACTCCATCAAGAGTGTAGGCCTGCAGTCCAGCAGTCAGAAGCCTGAGGCAGGGGAATCACAAGCATGAGGCTGGCCTGGGCTATATACTAGGACCTTGTCTCAAAAACCAAAACCATAAAAGGGGGAAAGAGCTATGGAAGTGATCCTAATAATTTAAAAGGAAAAAGTCTCTCCGTCTAGCTTTTACACTCTTGATCTACTAGCAGCTTGATACTAGAAATACACACCCAGGTTCAAGTTCACGTTCCTTCCAAGAGGTAGGCAGGCTGAGCCACCCTGAAAGATGCTCGAGAGAGCAGAGCCTCCAGGCCGGGTGCTGGGCTCCTTCAGCGGCTTCAGCAGCAGCGACCGCAGTTCCAGCTCTCAGCGACCGCAGTTCCGGCTCTCATCTTTGCCCTGATCCTGCTGTCTCCCCTTCTGCAGCACCAGCGTTCCTCGGTTACAAGAAACCTTTAAAGAACTTGGAGCTCTCTGGGCTGCTGGGCTCTTCCACAAGCTCTGTTGTAGCTCTTTCTGGGTAGGGGAGGAGAGCCTCCTCCAGAAGCCATTCTGGTTTATAAAGGAAAATGTATGAAAACATAAACCCATTAAGAATGTTGGAAAAAAAGTGCTGTCAGCCAACCACCTAAATCATCTAGAAGGTGCAGCGTAGAGCTGAGAAGAACGGGACCCAGGAGTAGTGGCCCTGAGCTGCTACTGGGAGGGGACCGAGCCTTCTAGGGAGGACTCACCAGGGGCTCACCTTATGTGCAAATAAAGGTTTGTGTTTGTATCAATTACAGTCCTTGCCCTGCGGTGAAAATTTTGGAATTTTGGTTTCTTTAAAAACCAGAAATATTATAAAAATATGTTTTGTTTTAGTCCCAGGTGTGGGGACATGGGGCTGCTTCACAGTAGCTGACTATGATTCGCCCCATGCTCTGGTGGAGATGTGATTTTACCAGCTACAGATAGTTTTCTGTGATTGTGTGACGTTTGGAATCCTGGGAACCTTTCAGAGGGTATATGGAGGGACTATAGATGCTAGGGCCCTGAGCAGCTGGGTGGGTTGCTGGTTGCCATTAGTCCTGCATTGTTAAGTAGTGATGCTCAAAGCAGAAACAAGAAGATACTAGATATCCTGACAGCAGGCAGTAGTCTAATGGTGACTTGATTCAGGGATCTCTTCCCTTTCCTCTCTTCCTCTCTTCTCTCTCATCTAGTGTTAGGGGGAAAAAAGGGTGGAATTAAAGGGGTGGAGAAAAGTGAGAAAAAGAACCACCCACAAAGTCGCAAATGCTGCTACCTTCAGCTCCCCTCACAGCAAGCCTCCCTAGACCACCAGGGGAAATGCTCCCACTTTGGCCCAGGCAGAAATGATTGCAAAGTCAACTAGATCTCACTGAAGATTGTGATCCCAACATGTCTAGTATAAACTGAGACTGCCCTGGCTGTGTCTTCAGAAGCTGCTGTATTCAGTCACAGTCGTCGTGTGGTTTTGAGGTGCTGTGTAATGTTCAGAGTGTCGGTGCTGACACAAGGGAAGTCCAGCTTGTGGCTGATAGTCCTTTTGTTCAAGACAGCTAGGGCAGCAAGCAAGAGGCCAGCCATTTCTCAGAGAGTTAGAACACTCAGCCTCTGATACTTGTTTGCAGGAGGATGGATACCAGAAGTGCTTAATGTAAAGATCTTGCCGTTAACTTTAAATTACCTTCCCAGTGCTCCAGGTTTGACCTTGAGAAGAGGGGTCAGGGAGGCCAAGGCTGCTGAGGATTCCAGGATAGGCAGAACCAAAGAAGAATGGAGTTTATAGAAAGCTCCAGAGGTCTACCAAGGACCTGTTTCATGTCCAGAAGAGTATGTGCGTGTAAGGGAATGGACCAGGGAAAGAGTCATCAGGAGGGGAGGGGCCCAGCCTGGTACACAGGGTTGGGCAGTGTTTCTGTAGCAACTAGACAACTTGGCATTCATGGGGAGCTGGGAGGAGATTCCAAAAACCTGCCCTATGAGCGAGAAGTACCTCCAGGCTGAGCCCTTCTTTTGACCCACCTGAAAAACCAGGAAGTAAAATCCAAAGCATCAGTGTTTCAAGTCTTGTAAATGTATCCCAGGACAGAACAAAATTTGCATTAATATACACATATGAGCAATCAGGAGGAGAACTTTCATCAGTTTAACTGGCCCCAAACTGAAGCACATGACAGAATCAGCCAGAAGGGACTTTAAAGCAGTCGCTGGAGCTATATTCCATGTGTCACAACAGTCACACAGACAGGAGTGATTAAATGTGAGCATCTAGTTTCTAAAGATGAAAGCCTCGGGTCAGAAAACGCAGTAGGATTAACAGCAGGTTGGGATGTTACGCTGCTGAACTGTGGGGTGTGGTCAGCTTGATGAGGGACAGCGATGCCGCATCTGGAAGTGGTCTGCTTAAGGAGCGGGCGACTGCTGGCCTCTGCAAGACCAGCAGGAGAGTCAGCACTGTGCTGCAGACTGGCGTAGTCTGGAAGTGAGGAAGAGCTGAGAAGTGAGGAAACAGACACACCAATGTCTACGCAGAGGAGCACAGGGCCTTGTTCACAGATGCTGACTGTATGTGGACCCTTCGGGAGAGTCTGGAATGTGACCCACACACCCATTGCAGGCCGTGCTTTGCCAGTTTGTGGAACAGCAGAGCCCCCTGGGTAGAAACTGCCCAGCCTTGCCATGGGAATTTTGGCAGCGCCTGAGCTGTGTTTTGTAGAAGCTGATGAGCCAGATTCTAAAATTGACATGGAAAATAAAGGACCAAAAAACACCAAACTCCAAAAGAAGAGCAAAACTGAGCTGGGATGCTGCTGTTTTCAGAGCGTGTGCCAGAGTCATGGTGAAGACAGCAGGGGAGGCAGGTAGGAGCAGGAAGTGCGGCCCACGCCCTCACAGACCTGCAGGTGCCTAAGCAGGGGTGGCCGCCTTCTCTGGAAGGACTGGTTGTCGACAGGCAGGAAACCAGTGTGCAGCCACACTGAATCCTCAGAGGATCGCGAACTGAACACAAGTCCCAGAGGGAACACAGGCGAATCTGGGGACTGTGCAGCAGACAGATTCACAGGGTTTCTGAACGCTGTGCAGATAGGGTCAGGATTGGTGGGGCTTCCAGTCCTGTCTGTGTGCTGCAAAGCCACAGTAAGGGGTGGGGCCCTGGCCTTGGGAGGTGGGGCAGGGGGCAAGGGTTTGAAGCTAGCCTGGGCTGCATTATACGATCCTGTTGGAAGGGGAGGGAGAAGGAAGGAGAAAATGGAGGGAGACAGCAGAATCTTCAGGAATCTGCCTAAGTCAAGAGGCTTCTTTGGAGCTCAACCCCCATTCCCCCAACCCCTGCTTCGGCACCCCAACCCCTGCCTCAGTGCCCCAATCTTACACCCAGAGCCCCACCACCACCCTGGGGCTCAGGGCCCCTGCTGCCCCAGCTCTCTGTGCTTCTCTCTTGCCACTGCCTTCTCTGCTCTGGTGGGAACAGAAGCACAGCAGAGTCTACCCCACAGCTTCATTTCCTAAACCACAGAGGAAAGCCAGAAAACACAGGTAGTGAGGAGTTGGGAGGAGCCGCCCTCTCTCTGCACTTCTGCCCTGTGATCCAGCGTTTGTGGTGGGGGAAGCATCTGGACGCCCCTTGACAGGAAGAGAGATGTGGTCTGCCCTTGGCAGTTGTGTGTTTATTCACAGCAAGGGGACATTTGTCACGTGTGTGTGTGTGTGTGTGTGTGCATGGACACTTACAGGGAAAAATGACCTCTTATAGGAGTGGAAATGACTTCTGTGGTCCACAAGGAAAGCTGGGAAGTGTGATCTTTCTGCAGGGAATGATCAAGGGGGGAAGTGCAGGGGCTTGGTTGGCTGTTCTTGTTTCCCTTACATTCCTGCCATTCTTGGTAGATGGGAGTGTGTAGCCTCTAGCTGTTTTGAGAGGATCATGTATTCCTCTGAAAGATGGAAAAAGTTCAGAGAGGAAACCAGAAACCAAACATCCAGAAGAGGCTGAGGGTCAAGAGGTCTGTGAAGAATTCTAATAGAGAAAGAGAAAACGCCAGCGCTGCTGTGAGGGAAGCTGCCAGGGAATAAGAAGGCTGAGCAGAAGGACAGGACCACAGCTGAGGGAAGTCTGTGGATGAGCAGAAGATAGAGGACCACAGCTGGAGGAAATTGTGGTATAGGAAAATCAGAACACTCCTGTTTCTCTCAGGTGGGCAAAGGTGATCTGTGATGTCTAAAATACTAAATTATGGCCGTTGTGTTATCTGCTTAAGAAATCTCGGAGCCTTTGGGATCGGGTCAGAAGCAGGGATACACCCAGACAGCTGCTCTGCCACCTCTCACAGCTGCCTCGGGGGCCAGCAGGTGCCCAGGCAGCACCAGGCTGGCATGGTGGCCGGGGACTCATTTCAGCAAAGCTGTAGTTTTGATTCCGAGTGGTATCTCCAAAGAAACTTGGTGCTGTCTGACCAGCCTGCAGGCCAGGGGCCAGGTGGTGTTCCGCTCCTTCCCCAGCCCCATGCTCCATAAATCCTGCAGGCCTTGTTTCTCTTGCTCTTAAAACCTTGGGTGCATGGGCTGCAAAAAGGTCACTTTTTCCTCAAGAATGAAGCTGCCCTGTGCCTTCATGCACAAGCTCACTTCACTGCACCCTACTCCTCTAAGAAGGGGGAGCCCCACAGCAGGGTTGTGTTTAAAAGCTGTTCCAGTGTACCCCAGAGCCTTTGCTTCGCTCACCATGTCTGAAAGTTTCCTAAATGTGGCTTATGAACTCGTCTTCCTTTCACATCTGGATAGTGGGCCACACCGCTGCTCTCCCCATCAACAGCCTCCCTGTCCCTGTGAAGACGCAGAGCAGGGCTAGCGTCTACAGCCATCCCCGAGTCACAGGGAAGAAAATGGCTGTGAGGAACAGCAGGCTGAGATTCATCACACCCCACACATCTGTCAAGGCTCACGGCCTTGGGAGGGGCCCTTGTGCCCCTGTGACACACAAGCCCTGGTGGGGACAGCCTGGTGCATGCAGGCCAGCGCTGCTTATACTTGAAGAGTTTGGTTTTTCAGAGGTGCAAAGCGGCTGTCAGAAACCCCTGCCTTCAGCAGCTCCAGACTGCATTCACTGGTTAGCTCCTTGGGCAGGGCACAGGAGGTGTGCTCTCCAGCGTTTCGGGGAGAGGTGGCCGGGATCTGCAGGATGGGGGAGGCTTGGCTCCAGCTCCTCCCCAGGGGTATGGGCTCTGTGAAAGGTGGCACACCTGCCTGCCACCTGGGCACACCTGCACAGACTGGGTGCTGTGCTCACAAGGCCGAACTTTGCAGTCACTCAGCTCCTAGGGACAGAGGAGAGACTCAGCCTTACTTTGTGTCTTTCCTGGCCCTGCCATCGCATTCTGTCCAGGGGAAAGCCAGAGGCTTGTCAGGCCTCAGCATCTCTACCTCCAACGGCTACTCTCGCCAAGCCGAGGGAGGGATTCAGGAAGTGAGCTGTGGGCAGTGGCCTCGGACACCTCCTCCTTGGGTGCCAGTCCTCGCCTGGCGTCTGCAGCACAGAGCTCTGCCATGCCCATGCCACCCCTCGCCCTGTGGGCTCAGCTGGTGTCCTGTGTTCTCTCCACAGCAAATGAAGCTGGTGGCCGAAAACCTGAAGGAGGAGTCCCAGGAAGATGGGAAGAAAGCTACCTGAGCCCACATGCTGGCTGCCCCGCCCCCAGCCTGGGAGAAGAGCTGCACAGGAGGGGACAGCCAGAGCCCAGGCCAGATGCTTGGCTCTGTGAAGGGGCAGGCAAACTTACCCGCTCAGTGGGGAAGAGCAGGGGACTCTTGGTAGCTCCCTGGTGGCCCCTCATCTGGGCCTTGCACACCCCTCCAGCTGCCTTTGCCGCCCTTGAACTTCACCCCTAAGGCATCACCAGCTTTTCACATGGCGTTCACAGTAGGTGCCAGCCACTTCCAGCCCCACAGGGGCCCATGATGGAGTGTGGCCCAGGGTCTGTGCCCTCTAAACCTATCACAGGAGCCATGCTCGGGCTGTGGGGTGGGGGCTCCTACATCCAAATCTCCCAGGTTCTGTGTGGCTGTGTGTTGACAAGACACTGTAACTGAGCAATTAAAGGCAGCCCCTCTGCTGACTCCTGCTTCCTCCCGAGTGCAAGCGCTCCAGCCGTCTCCAGGGCTCAGTGGTGAGGCGTGCAGCCATGAGATGGGATCCCAGGGTAAGCGAAGCCCAAAGCTCTTAGCCACACCTGGGTTTTCTGGGACCCGGCTGCTGCCCACACCCGAGGGAGGTGGGGTGGTGGTACTGCCAGGGGGCCGCCATGCCCCCAGCAGGAGCCCGGGGGCTGCACCCACGGGCCCCACCTTATCCAGAGAAACAGGCAGCAGCTGGCTTGGGGTCACTTGGTTTACAAGCCCGGCTATGACCTTTTTTCTCACCCTTAGCCAGGAGGAGACACTTGCAGGCCTGGTTATGCAGTGGCTGTCAGGTTCCTAATGGAACTTTCGAGATCAGGCTCATTTTGAAGAGCCAGTAAATGAAGAAGCCCCCATCCCTGAGACCCCAAGATCTGCCTTTAGTCTTGGTTCTTGGGTGTTCTGGGAAAGGAAGGAATTCAAATGGGATCCTTGGTCTTGGCTCCTGGTCCCCCATGGAGCCGGGGCTAGGAGTCACAGGAACACGGGTAGTTGTGAATCAGTGACGCCTGGTACCTAGCCTGAGCCTGTCGGCCTTTCTCCCACATATGGGCCTGGCTGCTGCCTTTCCAAGGAGATCCCCTGTGCTGTGCAGACTTGGCCAGACCCCACTCATGACTCTGTTTCCACGTGCCCCCTTTTGCACCAGAGGGAACAGAGGCCACAGAGGAGGTAGAGACAGGCCGGGCGCCAGGCATTGCTCTGAGAAGCTGTAACTGAGCCTGTGCTGTCCCCAGGACTCGGCGGCTCGGTGCTGCCCACACAGCCCTTTGCACAGCCGTGCTGTGTGCGAGAGGCAGATATCGCAGCCCCGCTGGCTGCTCTGCTTCTGCTGTCCCTTGTTGCTGGATTGAGGAGGGCACCTGTGCCCACCCTGTGCCCTGCACTTGCCCCCGGGGCCCGTTCCTGTTTGCGTGTTCACCCGCACCACCTCATTCCCCACAATGTCCTGGCCACTGCTCAGCCTCCTTGTTGCTGGGCTCGCCTCAGCCCTCGGGTACTGGCCTGGCACTGCGCTTTGAGCCTGGAGTCCCCACACTCCACCCTTAGCCCCCTGATGACTCACACCAAGAGAAACTCTCATTTGCCACTCCCCTGGCCTCTGAAGGTCACCTGGGTGGAACCCCTCTGCTTTTGCTTTCTTGCCCACCCTGATTACCAAGACTGTTGGACCCCAGCTCCCATTAACAGGCTCAGGCCGCATGGTGCCAGCCCCGCCTGGTTGGGTAAGGAGTACCAGGGCTCAGTACCCGGGACAGCGGCACCCAGCCAGTCAGGCCTGTAGAGGCCAGAGGTGAACTTCAACCTGCTACGCCAAGCAGCATCCTCGAGGCCCAAGGATAAGAAGCACCAGGTATTCCCTGGGGAATGAAAGGCGCATCCACACCCAATGTCTCAGCCGCCCAGAGGTGTCCACACATCATGGGGAGGCCATCGTGTAGGCCAGGAAAGGAACCCCAGGGAGCTGAGTCTCACACAAGCTTGTCCCCAGGCCCTGCCTGGAAGGCTTCCCAGCAAGTGTGACAGGAAGCAGTCTGGGTGTCACACTCAGCCGGAGGGAAGTATGGACAGCTGCCTCAGTGTCCGGTCCTTGACCAGCAGGTTCAGCAGATGCCCAGGTTGTCCCGAGGGTCCCCGGCTCTGGGTCCAGACACGGGCAGATCTAATCCACTTTCCCAGAGGCTGTGGGGTCTGGGCCTCAGTTTGCCTAACTGAGGACCGGCACCACTAACCACGTTCTGTTCCTCTTGCTTTCCTTGCGAGTGAGTAACAAGTGCCCCAAGTGGAAATGCATGGCGTGGTGTTGGTCCCAGGCCAGGTCACTTCACAGTCCAATTCATAGCCTGACACTCAACCCCATCTGTCTCCGTCGCAGACACACCCTGGGCACCTCCCACCATACCCCTCCCTGTGGCTTTCTGCTGGTTGTTGGTGCAGGCCCAGCAAACCTGAGCGCCTGCAGTGCTCCTGAGGTGGCAGCCCCGGGTGTCCTCCCCCAACCCATTTGTATCTGTCTGTGGCGCATCGTTAACTCCTTCCTGGCAGCTCAGAAATCTCCGAACAAACCTTGAGAAGAGCAATGCTGAAAGAAACCTGCCAGGTTGTGAGACAGCCCCCTCCCCCACTTCACACTGTCTGCATTTGCTGGGCAAGGAAGCAGGTGCACAGAACTTGAGTGGCCTACCCTTTGCCAGCTGCCAGGCCGTGCCCATTGCCTACAGTGCTCCGCCTCACAGATCCCTTCCTAGAAGCTAGCACCCTGCTCCCAGCCTTAAGCAGGGCTCTGGCCTCATTCCAGGAGGGAAAGAGCATCCAGGGAAAGGTTAAAGGTCACAGGACGAGGGCCAGAACAGTCCCTCCATTTCACAGCCCTTCGGCCTAAGGGGCCATCCTGTGTGCTATCAACAGCTAGATGGTGTGGGCCCAGGGCTTCCATGCTTGCCTTCATGCTGCACCCAAGTGTGGCCTGAGGCACCTGACAGCCTGGGGCCTCTGCCGGGGCATCATGTCCTTGCCTTCAGTTTGGGAACACACCTCTTTCCCAACCACAAAATGGAAGATACTTTTCTTAGCCCCGGCAGAAGCTTGTCTGTGTCTGTTCAGGTTGGCGCCCGGGCTGTGAATGGAGGCCGCTGTCCCTAGTTCTCTACGCATCTTAAGGACTGGTGAGGAGGCAGAGTGGGCAGAGGATTAGGGGAAGAACCAAACGGCAGGGGACACCGCTGGTCACAGAACATCTACCAAAGCAGGCATGCATCGTCTTTGAAAACAAGGTTTGCACATTTAAAAAGACTGAAGGATCACAAACCCAGCCAGAAAACTCGACAGGGACAGACATGAGGAATCCTTAAACCTGGAAATCAAGCAGCTCACAGAACGAAACAGTTTAAAGCTTTATTTTCACGTGTGTGTGTGTGTGTGTGTGTGTGTGGTGGTGGGGGGGGTGTTATCTGTACACCAGGGGTGTGTTGCCTGAGGCCAGGAGAGGACATTGATTCTCTAGAACGATTCACTGGTGGCTGTGAGCGCTGTGTGGGTGCTGAGACTGAACTCCTGCTCTGCAGTAGCAGCTAGTGCCCTTAACTGCTGAACCATCTGTTTAATTTAAAAGCCCTCTTACATTTCAGGGTAGAGAACAGACAACAGAAGTAGAGAAACGCAAGGACTCTTGCATGAAGGTCACACACCATGTGCCCGCAGGAGAGGAAGGAGAGGGCCAACACAAAGGGGAAGTGACACTCAGGGTAGGGCTGGGATGGCAGGGAGATGGCGTGATGGATTTGACTGTCCGCTGGACGGAATCTCAGCACGGCTTCAGCGCCGGTGTCCTTGTCCAGGCCGAGCTGGAAGGCCCACCAACCGTTCAGCTGACCACTGCTCTCCGCCACCCAAGGACGCACGGTAACCACTGTGCTGAGCTCACGGTGCCATGACTTTGTGACCAGGGCAGTGAGATAAAATAAGCTGCCTTCTCATAAGTTGTCTTCATCAGTTTACCTCAGCACCAAAATCAGAACTAAAAGGTTCGTTGCCACAATCGCTCTGTGGGGTCCTTGGGCCGTTGGGACTGTTCTGCAGGAAGAATGTGAGAGTGTGGAACTTCAGGCCAGAAAAATATCTCAAATCCTGTAAGCAGAGATCAGTGGGCCATTCTGGAAGGAACCTGAAAGACAAGCATGCTGGAGACATGGGGACAGTGGGGCCCCTATGTGAGGTTCCAGAAAGTCAAGGACTTTCTTAGGCTGGAGGAGGTTCAAATTGTATTCTAGCAAAGAATCTAGCTTCACTCTGTCCCTCTCCTAAGACCTTGAGAGCAGATGATCTTAAAGGAAATGGACTGATCGCTCCGGGGATGGAGACGTAGGGAAAGACTCCCAGCCACGGAAGGGTCATTTCGTGAAAACGGAAACTCATGAGAAGGGAGAGTATGCGCCATGGGCCAGGGGTGGGGAGGTGGGAGTGGGTTCCCTGCTCATGTCAAACTGGTGACGCGGTCTACACAGCACTGAGGTGGCCAGGCAGCCTGTGCCGTGACGGGGAGATGCGCTGTGCAGTGGGGACCCAAGGATGTAGGAGGTGAGAAGCATGGGCCCTCCGCTGAGGAGTGCCGAGCGTGGAGTGGGAGTGGCAGAGGCAGAGCTGCTAGCCATGGAGCCACAGGACTAACGACTTCCGCCACTGGCCTGGTCTTGCCCTGCTGTGCACCCATTTTCCCTTTGTGGATGGGATGCTTACTCTGGAGCATCATATTTTGGAAGTTTTATGGGTACTCACAGCTAAGACACTGCCTCGAGTCTCAGATGCGACATGGGCTCTGAACCGTTAGACTTGGGCACTTCTGAAACTGGCCTGAATGGATCTATGCCAAGGGGCAGAAGGCTGCGGGTAGGATGGCTGTTTGGATGTCCAGCTGGCAAGGGGTGGACTGTCAGCTCCACAGGGCCCAGGATCACCCAGGAGACAGTCCTCTGTCCACACCTGAGAGCACTACCTGGATGTGGCCTTCCAGGAGGTCGGGAGGAGCTAGGGATTGGGTGAGGTGGGAAGCTGCTCACTAACGGAGGGAAAAGGAAAAGAGGGCCAAGCTCCCGAGGCCCACCGGCGCCTACCTACGGCTCCCCATGCCTTCACCGCTCAGCCAAGGCTTTCTGTTGCAGAGACAGGCAGACGCAGGCTGCCGCCCAGAATTCTGGCCCATCTGAGGGGGCAGGGAAGTCAGGGGCCCAGGACTGCCATGCTCCCTGAATGCATCTGCAGTGACAGAAAGGCATCTCTGGGAACACTCGGGGGGTGTGTGGAAGGCTTGGCCGGCAAGAGGAGTGAAGTCCTCCTGCTGTGCAGCAGGAGAAGACAAGTCTGGGAAGATGAGGCATTCCCAGCTGGAGGTGCCCAGCTCACCAAGTTCTTACCCAGGACAGAAGTGGAACCTGGACCAAGACTGCCTAAGGCCAGGGAGAGCTGAGGAGAAAGGAGGTGACTCTGAAAAGAGAGCCCCCCCCTCTTTTTTGGATGTGTGAAAATGGATTATAGAAGTGGTCCATGAACCCCGGGACACTCTAAGACCCACTTTGTGCAAGAGTGCAACAGTGTGTCTGTGAGGAGCTCTCGAGCCATTCCCAGATCTGTCCCTGGGACACTGCAGGCGGTGGCCATGCTGACCAGCCAGGGTGTGTGCGCAGGATGCAGCAGCAAAGTGTGCGGTGTGAGGGGACGGGCCACGGGGGGCAATCAGAGCGGCGGGGGGCGGTGCCACTGTTGAGGGCGGGCCCGGGACCACAGGCACAGGAAGGCAGGGCACAGGGAGACAGGAGGCCTGAGTGGCCGCAGATCCAGGTGCTCTGCCCTGCTGGGTCAGGCAGATGAGGAAGGCAGTGAGAGGAACCCAGTGTGCATGTACGCTCCTCTAGCTGTTACAGGAAGTGCTGTCCTGTGGTGTGTTCGAGGCCACCGTGGGACCACTGAGCCTGGGGGCTAACTGCTCTGTGCACCTCGTCCAGAGGTGGGATGTGGAGCCTGCTCAAGCAAGTGTGCCAGTGTGGACAGGCATGCACGAAGTGACACCCGTAAGAAAACCACTCGGACTCGGCTTCTATTGCTGAACACCGGTATGTCACTTTATTATTGGATTACTTCCTGTCTGTCACACACCTGTCGGTGTTCACACAGGGGAAAGACCAGCCAGGTTGTGAGGCAACTGGCCAATCAGCTGACGAGTGTGTTCTCGGCACACACCGACTCTGGCTCACAAGACATTTCTGTTCAGTCTCACGACTGTTAAAATCGGTGTCAAGATTGTCACGTCTTTAAATACAGATAGAATTCCGAAGTACATAATTATATATATACACACAGAAAAATACAAGACTAGCTTTCCCACAATATTTAATTTATACACTACTGTCACTCTACGTGACTTCTGAGGACGGGTTAGGGGACAAGTCACTGTTAGAGCAAGGAAGTAGTTTGGTCCACTATTGGTGTGATGGCATTCTGCTCCCTCCCGTGACGACATCCCATGACATATGACACATGCACAGACGTCCACTTGTCAACAAATGGGCCAGACAGCACTCGACAGACACGTGTGTACGCAGAGGGTCGGCAACCACACACAACTAATAAGGCTCTGACACAGCTCTGCAGCACAGTGGCCGACACTGCTGACCTACAGTGAGCACCGTATGTACACCTGAATAGAAGACCACTGGACCAAACGCGGACGGCCGTTCACGGCGCCCCCGGGTGGGCGCGGCCACGCAACACTATGTACAGCACTGGGAGAAAGGAGGCAGCTCACCGCCCTTACCAGCTCTCCGGCTCCCACCGGTGGCCGTGTGAGAAGCGCCGGCCGGTTTCTGGCCCTTGGAAGATCCCTGCTTAGGAGTTTCAAGCAAACGTGCTCTATGGCTTCACCCCCGTCTGTCCTCACAGCTCTCCGTGTGAGTGTCGCACTCAACGGGACTGCAGCTTAAGCACAAGCACTTAGCCTAGCTCTAGGAAGCATGGTAAGTATTGTTTACTTAGCAGTCAGTTACACTGTGAAGCTCTGAGTAGCGCACACGAACCCTGAAGTGAGCGAGCACTCACGGGAGTGGGTGGCCGTGCCCTGCTGCTCCGAGTTCCACGCTCAGCTGTGCTGCTGCGGTCGCTCCAGCCAGGACAGGCAGCCGAAGAGAGAGGGCCACACGCATGCCCACAGGGCCACACCCCTCGGCACATAAGGAAAGCCAGCATCCGGGCTCCCCAGCTCAGGGAGGACAGCAGGGGATGATGGAACATGGGGGACAGGGTAGGGGGGATGGGGCTAGGGAGGACAAGGCAGAGGGGACAGGGTTAGGGAGGGCAGGGCAGGGAGGATGGTGGTGGAGGGGATGGGGTTAGGGAGGACAGGCTTAGGGGGAGCGGGAGTGTGGGAGGGGAACAGCAGGGGGGTCAGCAGGGAGAGAAGGTGCCCGGATGGCCCTCACAGGGAGGGCGGGCTGGGCTCTGAGCACAGAGAAAGCCAAGGCCACCGAGCCAACCCGGCAGTCAGTCCGGCGCGCAGCCACCATGTGACGTGGCTAGTGCCGCGGGCCCTCCGGTGTCCTGTCCACACAGGCCTGAAGGGACTGTGTATGTCCCTCAGGGGAGACACACAGCACCTTTCTGTTCTGTTCCTTCTAACGGCGGGAGCCACCTCAGCTAGTTAGCTGATCTCGGCTAGCACAACAGGAAAGCTTTGTCAACAAAAACACAACACAAGCGCCCCAACTGTTTTCACACCACCGCTTAAGACAAACAGGCTGGGCGCTCCCACGCTCGGCGCGCAGGCCCTGGTGGCGCAGCGGCTCCTCCAGCCTGTGGGCAGCGCGTTATTGCTCTGGGTCTGTCTCGCGCACCAGGGGCATAGGAGCTGCAGCAGGAATCTGGGCTTTGCACACGGACACGTCCCCTCCGGGCCTCTGGGCGCCCCGCTGGGTCCACTGCTCACCCACACTGGAGATCATGGATGTAGAACCACAGTACTTGGCTGGAACAGGAAAGCGGCGTGTAGCACATGCACGGGGCCATGCGGGGCGCGGCAGGTCAGATGACGTGGCAGCAGCTGGCGGGGCCGGGGGCGCAGAGCAGCCCGTCCTTGCGGCTGCGCTGGATGTTCACGGAGATGGTCTTCTCGCACAGCGGCAGCTGCAGCACGCCCGTGCGCAGCTTGCCGGTCCGCAGCGGGGCGGGCTCGGCAGTGGGCCCGGGCGCGCTGATGCACATCTTCCACGCGGACTTCTCCTGCACCTTCACGCTGGAGAACAGGGCCTTCTGTGGGTCCAGCAGGTACTTGGCGCCGTGCAGCTGCGAGCCCAGGCACAGGCCCACCAGCTTAAGGCTCTGCACCAGCTCGGCGCCGCGCGGGCCGGCTGAGGCGGGGGAGCAGGCGCCTGGTCCCGCGCAGCGCCGCGCCGAGCCGCCCGCGCCCGACGGGGCTCCCGCCTGGCCGCCCTGGCCACCGCCGCCCGCGCCCCGCTCGCCCGGGCTGGCCCCGTCCGCGCCGCCGCCGCCGCTCGGCTTGCCCTGGCCGCCGCCGTCGCCCTCGCCGCCCGGCGGGCCCTCGCTGCTGTCTCGCCGGTGCCACGGGGGCGCGAAGCCGCCGTCCTTGTCCAGCCGCCGGCGGCTCTCAGAGTCGTCGTCGCTGGTCTCGGAGCTGCTGCAGCTGGAGCCGCGGCCCTGGCTTTTCCTGCGGTGGTAGCGCTTGTGCACCGTGCCCGGCGACGCGATGTTCATCTTGAGGCGGCTCAGCTTGGGCGGCAGGTTCTCGTCCATGTCGAACTCGTCCTCCGACTCGCCCTCCTCGAAGATCTGGTTGAGCACCGGGGCGCTCTTGCGCGACGTCAGGCGGTTGGTGACAGACGGCTTCCGGCGCAGCACCACCTGCGCGGACACGGCCGCGGGCCTGCGCTCCTCCTCGTCCTCCTCCTCGTCCTCCTCCACGCGGAACAGGCACTTCCGGCCGCCGGCGGGCTGCAGGCCGGCGGGGGGCCCGGCGGCCAGCGCGGGGCCGGGCGGCTCGGCCAGCTCGTCCTTGCGGCCTGGGTCACACAGGCCCTTGCCGCGGTGGCCATTGAGGACGCTGTCGGCCCGCGCGGGAGGCTGCGGCGCGGCGGCGTGCGACAGCGGCGTGGCGGTGAGGTCGTCCTCCAGGTCCTGGGGGACGTCGATCTTGGTTGGCCAGGATTGCCTGCGCGACAGGGGACAGAAAGGTCACGTATGGGCCAGAACCCGCGGAGGTCGCCAAGGCAGGTGACACAGCTGCGATCCCGGCACCAGCGCCCACGGTGGGTGGAGACGCGGGAGCCTCTAGCCAGCCACCCCTGCACAGACGGCAGAAAAACCCCGTTTCAAACAAGGCAGCACGGGAGGCCCGAAACCTAAGCTGGGCCTGACAGGCGAGCAGGGCACAGACATCCTCACACACAGAGCTAGGACACGTGTGAAAGCACTGCAGGCCATCAATAAGGATCCTAGTGGGCAGATGTGGCTTGTGGACATGGCCGTGTGGCAACCTCATACAACAGCTGTCAGAACACAGGCAGACAAATGCTGAGGAGACACAAGCTCTCACTAACCCTCACCACCACACACATCCACACATACCTGAACACATGCTCTCCTGCATCCATGGACAGGCTCATATGCACACCCGCTCACACACACATAGCATCCACACATGTACATGTATATACACATACCCCCACACATGCGCACTCTCTC
The DNA here is from genome assembly GCA_028658305.1 of Pachyuromys duprasi. Lineage (NCBI taxonomy): Eukaryota > Metazoa > Chordata > Mammalia > Rodentia > Muridae > Pachyuromys > Pachyuromys duprasi. The sequence goes on from CM053749.1 coordinate 1,766,933, forward strand.
TGGCTCTCAGCCAGCGCTCACACACAGCGCAGTGGCCTCCCTGCTGGTGGGAAGCCCTGACTCCTAACTCCCACACAGGGTCCTGGAGGGCAGAGCCACAGACTGAACAAGGCACTGCAGACATGGGCTCTCCTGGCACCTCTGCCTGAGGGCAGGGCTCAGCTATAATGATGCGAAGATGTTTGCAGCAGCTGCGCTCACAGGGGTCCTCCCCAGCCAGAAGCAACTACGGGGCCAAGAACTGCCTGCCCTGCCGCTGCTGGGGGTGGACACTCGGCAGGACTCACGGGGCCACAAGGTGAGCAGCCAGCCAGCATGAGCCAGGCCTGGAGCCAGAGCGGAGGGACCTGCAGTCACACCACGGAGAAGCAGGAGCAGCGTGCCAGGATGCAGGCCCTTCTCTTTCCCCTCTCCACCAGCTTAAAGCAGAACCGCCAAGAAGCTACACCAGGGAGAGGTCTGGCAAACCTGGTGAGCAAGGCCCCTCCCCACTGGCTGTCACTGTGTGAAAATTTACAGTCTGGCAGGCTCACATGACATGTGACTCACCTGTCCAAGATCATGTCTTAACTAAAGAGAACTGCAAAAGCAACTGGAAAGCCATGCTGGAGACCACACGCCCTGGGAGGCTGCAGGTCATCTCTGCAGTCAGCAAAGCGGGTGTTTTAAGCACCCCCATGAACCAGAAGGACACTGACTGCTAACTCACCTCCAGGCAGGCTTCACTCCACCACACGAGCGATAACTTCCGGGAAGGCTCCGGTCAGAGGCTCCCACAAGGACCCCGCCTGGTCTCCCACTGAGGCCTCCTCAGAACCTCAGGAGGTCAGCAGTGGTGCTCAGCCAAATTAAAGATGGGGCCCGTTCCTAAGGCCCAACAGCTCATCAGTCAGCTAGTTGACCTAGCTGTCCAACCTCTGAAATGCTAAATGCTCCCATTTCAAACTTCTTCCAAGTTAGCAAAGGAAACTCAGCCTGCTCTTGAAAGGAGATCTCAAAGGACATGACATGCAGGGCCCAGGTACTGGGAAGTGCCTGCTGCCAGCACACATCAGAGGAGCATGGTGTGACCTGGTGTGACCTCTGTGGAAGGTGAGGACCCTCCTACTGCAGATTTATGAAGCATTGACAGACAGTTCCCTGCTTTAAAATGCTAACTTACTGGCAACAGGGAAGGTATTTTCTCACCTAAACTGGGCCTTGATGTTGCTGGGGCTGGCCGACCTGGTCTGTATTTCTTTCTCTTGCTTTTCTCTCAGGATCCTTTCAGCAAGTAAGAAATAAGTGGCGGTGATGTGGTTGTACCTGTTGGTTTCCAGGGCTCTGAGGAAACAAAACAAGGATTATCAGAGGCCATGTGGCTAAGTTTTTTTTTTTTTTAACAAGATTTAAAAAAAAAAAGTATAACCTAATGATATCCAGTATCTGGGAAACTTTGTAAATGAGACAAAAATATTAAACCTTGTCGTTATTTATGCTGTGACTGAAATCTAAAAGAGCCACTGAATGGCAGTGTTCAGCTCAGTGAGAAGAGGGCAAAGTGCTGCTAAGGCTGGACAGTGGCAGCATTCCAGACTCAGAAAAGACTCCGAGGCTTCTGAGAGCATGTGTGTCTTCTGGAAATGGCCGGCATGTTGCAGCTGAGTTTTACTGAGACGGATCATTTGCCTCCATGAGAAAAATGGACTCAGGACGAGGCCCATGCTTCCCACAGATGCTCTGAGCAACGGCTGCTGGAATGGGTAGAGGTGTCCTTGCTTTCCGTGTACTGGCCGGAGAGCAATTAAGCAACCGAGAGGGTGCTACTCTCTCTCCTGGAGTAAAATCACTGCTTGTTCATCCATGTAAGCAGGAATGCCCACAGGACACCACCCCGGGCCGGCCGCCAGGGTGGCTAGCTGCTGGGGACTAACAGCACAGCACACGGCCTTGTCTCCTGCAGCTGCTGCCATGGAGCAACCTCACAAGGCTTAGGAACATGAGCTCTGCTTCCTAGAAGCCTCTGGCGTGGCAAATTGTATCATGCAAGAGAAATATGGGTTCGAGACCACCCTGCAAAACATGCAGGGCACAGTGGGTGAGGCAGGGAGGCCTGGGGGAAACTCAGGTTGACTTCTCACAGGTATGCCCTTGAGAAAGCAGCTATCTGTGTGCAGGGGACATCCTTTACACTCCAGAATTGCTCTTAGAATAAGCAGCTTCACGGAGCGAGAACAGTCAGTATGCAGTAAGGCAACCATGGGCTTGGCACGCTGCCATCACCTATGTGCCTGTAACAGAGTTTGCAGGTCTCACATACCACTGTACACACAAGCTACATACGTAAGGAACTCCAAAAATGGAAAAAAAGAAAAAAAAAAGCTTTCTACACATCCTGAGAGTGAGCACCTGTTCAGAAAGAGCAAGTGTCCCAGTCTCTCAGGTCACTTAAGTGGCTGGGCACCAAACCACAAGACTCATAAGCACAGCGGATCCTGCATAGGCCTAAGGCCAAAATCAAAAGCCTGGCTTTATTTTTGTAGATCTTTTGTTTTGTTTTTTGAGACAGGGTTTCTCTGTGTCATCCTGGCTGTCCAGACTAGCTTTGTAGACCAGGCTGGCCTTGAACTCAGAGATCCGACTGCCTCTGCTTCCTGAGGGCTGGGATCACAGGCGTGACCAGCTCTAGATCTTTATTCCTACTGCACTGTAACTACCCTTCCCAGAGGCCAGAGCTCCCACTGTGCACACATGACAACAGCCGACACACAGGATGGACATGCCAGGCCTGACCTCTTTCCCAGGTGCATGACCCAAGCGTCCACTCCATGGTTAGCTCTTGCGTCCCTGAGTGGGGCATCTGTCTCAGTCAACACACCTGGCACGGAGGCCCTTCTTCTGTGGAGTGCCCCTCCCCGGAAGAGGGCAATGCTGCTGTCATCTGCACGGTCCTCAGCTGCACTATTCAAGCTGCTAAACATGGGTCTCCAGGTGGTTTCACAAGCAGCTGAGAGTGCAGCTTCCAGGATGGTGCAGGGCAGCCTCCCATAAGTGCACCGCAGCCAGAGCAGCCCAGAGCAGCCCAGAGCAGCTCACTGGAGTCACATGTACAAAACGAAAGCTTAGCCTGTCATCTGCTCTGATCTCGGTGCTCGCAGGGGGACCCAGGAATGATGGGGACCTTTCTACAGACACTGTGTACACGGAGACTAACCATCCTAGTCCAGGCCTTGGAGAGGCCTGCCCCCACCTGGCTCACCCACCCACAGAACAAAAGGACATGCTAAGTTCAGTTCAGGGTTGCCGGAGGGCAAGTGCACAGTGGCTGCCACCTGGGCATTCCATCTTGCTTTACATGTGAGGCACCACAGAGGCTTGTGCATGGGCACTAGGTCCCGAGCTGTGGCACCTTTAGAAGGTGCAGAATGGCTGAAGCAGTGAGCCACTGGGGGCAGACTTTACAGTGCAGCTCCAACTCCTACTCACGCCCTGCTTCCTGACGGCAGCAGCAGTGAGACAAGCTGGCCTGCTGACCCGTGACCAAGATGGACACAATGTACCCCTTGAACTACAGGCTGGAATTAAGCCCTTCCTCCCTTCAAATGCTACTTGTCAGGCAGGAAGTCACAGAAAGAGGAGAGCAAGCAACATGGCCCATCTGTCTCAAGGACATGGACGAGACTGCTGGGCATCGCCCCCAGGACTGACAAGCACACATACTCTACGATGGCGTCCCGGTCCGCGATGTCGCCAAGCACCATGCGCTGGATGATGCTGTTGTGCTCCTCCTCGGAGAGGTTCTTGTAGGACACGAGGGGGATGTTGTACTTCGTAGCTGGAGATGGGTCCACTCCCTGGAGCCAAGGGTGGCTTTCAATCTCTTCCAGAGACGCCCTCCTTTTGGGGTCTCTCTGCAGCATCCGTGTGATGAGGCTGTGAAGGAAGAGCCAACACTGATAGACCTTTCATGAGGCACGGTGGTGTTAGTAGCCAGCACTGTTTCCTACACTGTCACAAACAATCTGACTAGCGTGGCTGACACAGGAGACTCTAGTGCTACTGTAGGTGGGAAATAAAGCAGCCCAGCCTCCTGAGGAGAAGCAGCTGGCGATATCAACCTCTGCTCCTGAGTAACAAGCTGGCCAGCTGTGTCACAGGAATGAACGACCCTCCTGATGAAAACACCACCATGGAATGTTAGAAACGGATTGACAAAATATCCACATGGAATACCTGACAGCCAAAAGTGGAGTGAGAGCAGAGATGGGGGACAAACAGCTGGCAGCTGCACTGTCCGCTGTTTGGTAAGCTGCCCTCGGTCCATGTGACTCAGTACAGTGGGCAGGGGTGACTGACTTAGCTTGTGGGAAGCTCTTGGAAAGAAAGAGGACTCCCTCTCAGTGCCCGGTGAGAAACGAGAAGAAAGTCTACTGTTTGGAAGAGGCTGGGAAGAAGGCCTGTGTGCTCAGCACTGGTTCAGGAAAATACACAACTCCTTTCTGTAGAATGTAACTTAAAAGAATTTCTGAATGATGCTTCAAAACCTAGCACAAATAGAACCCACAAAGGAAACAGATGACATCAGCAAGACCTCAACACACAGCAAAACAGAATGAAGACACTAAATGCTGAGCACACTGCACAGGCAGTCACTGCTAAATGTGATTAAGGCATAAACAAAACTCAAAAACGTGACCAAGGAACAAAAACAGGCAACATTATGCTAGAAAATAGTGAAAAAGAACCACTGTGATTAAAAAAATAAAACAATGGCCACATTTAAGAAATTAAATGTAGGCTGGGCATGGTAGCATACACCTGTGATCCCAGCACTCGGGAGGCAGAGGCAGGTGATCTCTGAGTTAGAGGCCAGCCTGGTCCACAAAGCGAGTCCAGGACGGACAAGGCTACACAGAGAAACCCTGTCTCTAAGCAAATAAGCAAACAAATAAGAATTAAAGATGAGCGCACAGCCCGGCGCTCTAAAAGGACATGAGAAAAGAGGGGAAAAAGGCATATTTGGGAAAGTGATAACTGGGAATTTTCTAAATTCATGAAAGAATGCAAATCATAAGCTAGGGAGCCTAACAGTCTAAGCACCACACACAGAAGCTCCAATGGAAAAGCAAAACCCTGAAGCAGGAGCTTCGAGGTGGACAGCTGGCTTCTCAACGGCATCTTCATAGCTGAGAGAGAACCAGGGCTTTAATCTGACACTGACCTGCTTGGACACACACACAGCATGAAGACCTCCTAAGGAAGCTTTAACCACCAGGAGATGTTTCCCACCCAAAGTGTGAAGGATTTTACTAAATATTGTAAAATTGTTACAAATAGTAGAGGTTAAGTATTAACTGTATATTTTTAAAAACTCAAACAATAGTCTACAAGTCCCTCTGCTGGCTGACAATGAAATAAGTGACAGGGCAGGAACGGTTTCCACCACCCTTCACGGAAGGCGGTAAGGTCACAGGAGAAGCACACAGAAACGCACCCGTACCTGTATCCACCACAGAACACAGCAAATGCAGACGGAACAAGCTCCTCAGCTGAAAAGACATGAGAGTCAAGGGAAGGCCTGGGTGCAGACTGTTCAAAAGGGCAAGGAAGTGTCACACACAGATGCTGACCCAAGGCCGGCAGATGGCTCTCTCAGCTACAGGGAACTAACCACAAGTATCTGAGGTAAACAGATACAAAAGGCTAATTCAATTCATCAGGAACACAGAGCAGTTTTCAACTCACCTGCGTCTAATAACTTTCTAAACTCTCAAAGCGAAACCGAAACCTGACAAACTTGAAGAAATAAGGCTGCCATCCCAGTGGAAGATGATCTCAGTAGGTAACAGAAGCAGTGAAGAAAGCTCTAATGCAAACAATTTTGAACAATTTTGTGCTTGACCCTAAAGATGTGTACAGACCTCTGACCCCAACTTGAAAATATGCACTTTCAAGAATTAGACTGTAACAATTGTCCACATGACAGGCTCAAACTGTGAAAACACGATAACAGGAGACTGTACCCTCTGAAATCAAAACAAGAGCCAATTAGAAATAAAACCACCTTGTAAATAAGACAACAAAGGCTAGGGAATGCTTCAAGTTGAATAACCAAGACTACTGATCCAGCGTGATGAAGCTGACCAAGCTAAAATCATCACTACCAACACACACAGAGATCCTCTTCTGTGCTCCAGCCTAGACTTTATGCTTTACACTAGCTCTTCATACAACTGTCCCAATAACCCTGTCAGGTACACTCATCCACCCTCACATAAGCAGTGAGCAGAAGAGCGAGTACTTGGGTCTGCAGAGGTGCACACCCAAGCTGGGGCCGCCCTGAAAGAACCCCCTTAATGTGTCATATTTTCCTGACAGCCTGGCAGGAGAAATGCAAACTTGTTGATGCAGAAGACAACATTTTAGTGGTGACTACAATCTCAGCTGTTCATTTAAAGATGGCACAAACTTCCAAGAGCCCCCGCAAGACCATGTGTCACACACAGGAAGGTCTTAACCACTACTACTGGAGGCTGAAAAGGCAAAATGGATTTCTTGAAAACGTGTAATGTAGAAGAAATCTCTTGTGTATTGTATGGATATACCACCTGTCAATAAAAAACTTATGGCTGAAGCAGGAAATGGGTGGGACACTGGGCAGGCAGAAGGATTCTGGGAGAGAGCCAGGCTTGAGAGATTCAGCCAGCAAGATGTAAAGAAGATGGACGCATGGTGCATGAGCCTAGGCAGCCAGGCACAGAGCAGAATGTAACTTAGCAAATGGGTTGTTTTAAGTTATGAGCTATTCAGAGAAGAGCCTGGCTATATGGTCGAGGTATTTGTATAATACATAATGAGTCTCATTATGTTACTCTAAGAGCTAAGGGAAGGGAGAAAAAAACCTCAGCTACAGGTATGTTTCGTTTTCTGTTGAGTTTCTGATCAAACAACAGTAGCAGAACTAAATGGACTCAGATCCTGGCATGGTGAAGGTATGTCACATGTTCTTGGCGTGCTGGTGAGTCTCTGGTTCAAGGGGTCGCTCTATGTGCACGCGCTTTACTTACTCCCTGCACCCGGCAGACACTCGGGGCGGCACGGTGTACTTGCAGTCCATGATCATGGTCAGTGTCTCGCTGTCGTTGGCCTCTTGGAAGGGCGGCTGCCCACACACCAGCATGAAAAGGATCACACCCAGGCTCCATATGTCTACAAACCAAAGACAACGTTTAAATACCTCGGCACCTAGAAAACCAGGAACATCAGGAAGAGGAAAGACAGGCTAACAAGCTTTTTATTCTTAAGGTAAAACTACCCAGAGCAGACTGCACCACCTCAGCAGAGCAGGCTTCAGCCCTATCTGACAAGGGAGAACTAGGAAATCAGCGTGCCCAGGTTGCTAAGCCAAGGGCCAGGACTGCTTTCCTCCAGCTGCAGCTCACTCAGCACTAAAGATGTTACACTATGACGCTGGGAAGGATCTGCCTCAGGTCAGAATTATCTCAGTTCTCCTTCTGGGTGGTGAACTGGTCACATAACTCTTGAGAGTCCCAGATGAGAAAGCTGCAGCTCAGACACAAGCAGAATATGGTTACCATGCAAACAAAAGCCCAAGCTGGGACTGTGTCACATGCTGAGGGAGAGCCTGGGCCCACACGTTAAGCACCAAAACCGTGCAGCACGGGGGAGGGGCGGTCACTCAGCTGCTAGAGGCCCAGGAGGCCGACACTGGCTTCCCAGCGCCCACATGGTGGCTCCAGCTCCAGAGGGTCTGCTGCCCTCCTCTGGTTTCCATGCGCACTGCACCCGTGTGCCCCCAATACACACATTACTTTAAACGTTTTTTAAAAATCAAAAATTTTAAAAGGAGGAGTAAGTTTCTTGTCACTAAGTGTCCCAGTCCTGACCAGCTTGGACAAGCTTCCATCCTGACAAGTCCTGCACAGTGTGAAGCTGCAGGAACTAACACAGGAGGAACCACAACAGTAAACAACCTCTCTTGGCCTTAAACAAACCTACCAAATAGGAAAAAAAAGTGATGCTTGTTTTTTTTACAGATTGAAAAAGAGGGATTTAAGAAGGACATCACAAATTAATTCCAGAAATGAAAATATGTGCGGTAATATAAACACCCCCCCCCACACACACACACAGGCTCAGAAGACTGAGGCACACAGGGCCTACATGTCATCACACAGGCTAACAGGCAACTGCTGTTTTCATGTAAGTCTAAAACACCAAAAGTAATAGAAGTTCCAAGCTGGAAAATTAAAGTTTGTTAATCAGGTATCATTTCCTTGGTTTAAATGAAAAAGGAAAGCAACAAGTGGGAACCACCCATCCCCACAGTGTGGCTTTTCAGGTGTGTGGCACACTTGGCCGTGGTGTGCTTATGAAAAGCAGACAGCAGCAGAAAAAGCCACTGAAACCAAGACACACATGCAGAGCACCCCCTCTGACCTAGGACGTGTCTTCCCACTCTCAGATGCTTGAACGGCCTGACCTGCTGCTGCCCCGACTGTGGGCCGCAGGTCTCTACTGGTTAGCCACTGAGAATACCTAAAAACCTCAGGTCTAGTCAGACCTTAGGTTTGTAAACACGTGTAACTGACATTTAACTGGAACTCTCCCTGTGCAACTTTAGAAAGATCTGTATGTATGTGTACAAGGGTTTACCTATCTATGTGTATGTATGGCATATACATGCAGTGCCATGGAGGTCTGAAAAGGATACTGGCTCCCCCTGGAACTGAAGTCAGCTGGGAGCTCTGACAGTCATGACTCACCCTCTCAGACTGTCTATGAGCTGCCTTGGTGTCACACCTTAGCACAACAAGGGTCATTTCCTCGAGTAGATGGACAGCCTGTCTACTGCCTGCTTCCAGGGACGCTAAGGAGAACAGCAAAAGCAGACCCCATCTGGCTAGCGCTTACATCACTTCTCCAGGTAGAACCAACTTACAAGTCGGGGAACATGGTAACACAGCAGGCAGCTTCTCATAGGGAAGGGTCAGCAATAAGCACTCCCACAGCGTAGCGCCTACCACGCACATAGCATTGGTATGGAAGTAATGTACAGATTCCGTATATACACATGGGGATGTCTGTGTAGGACTGTTCTAGCTCCACAATATTGCCGTGATGAAACACTGACCAAAGCAACCTACCAGAGAACAGGAATCGTTTGGCTGACACTTGGAGGTCACAGTCCATCACTGAGGGAAATTGGGGCTGGAACTCAAACAGAAACTTGACGGCAGAATGCTACAGAGGAACATGCTGGCTGGCTCACTCTCTGGCTCATGAGCAGTTAGCTTTCTTATCCAGCCTCGGGTCACCTGCCCGGGAAGGTGCTGCCCACAGTGCACTGGGGCCCCTACATCAATTCCTAACCACGACCATGCCTCCCAGCAATGTCCCCAAGGCCAACCCAATAGAGACAATCACTCACCTGAGATTCTTCAGGTGATTCTAAACTGTGTCAAGTCAACAGGTTATGTTAAGACATAGACAGTCACATACCAACACTATTGCCATAGATGTACAAGGGACTTTGGTGTTCTGGAGTCTGATACAGGATGTCCTGGAACCAATCTTCTGTGGACACTGAGGACTTTATTTCTATTCCAGATTTTTTTCTTTTCTCTTTTGTCCTTGAATGATTTTACTTTTTTCTATACAAGGGCCAAAGGAACAGGATGAAAACAGGCTGCTCAGTAGGCATGGTAGGCACACCTACAATCCCAGCACTGAGGCTGAGGCAAGACTAAGGTAACAAGCTGAGGTCACGAGAGACAGCCCTTCTCACAATAAATCAAGCAGTAACAACATAGTCCACTAAAGAAACGTGGACTATTCGCAATGGTTGTAAAGTGTGTGGATCTGCAAGACTAGAGTTTATGCCCCACCCCCCACCCAAGTGTCCAGTGGGCATGACAGCTCCTGCGTGCATCTTGGAAGATGAAAACAACACCTCACAATAGCTGTCTGTAGAGGAATGTTAGTTCAGAAGGCTGCTCTGGCAGAAGGTCACATCCAGAGACCTAGGTTGTGTGATCCAACTGGAATGCAAACACGCCTTTAATCCAGGAGACAGAGGTAAGCAGATCTGAGTTCAAGGACAGCCTGGTATAGAGCAAGTCTCAGGTAAAGAAAAGGTTAGGTCCAGGCATGGTGGTAATACACCTTTAATCCCAAACAATGAAGGTAAAGTTAGTTTGTAAAAGGAAGCAAACCATGTTTAAAAGTGATGTCTAGTTAAGTGGCAGAAAACGTGACAAATCAGTGAAGATGTGACAGAATAGGACATGCCCAACCCTCATGAGGAGAAGAAAGGGAAGCTACTTAAGGGGCAATGCAGGGGGAGAGGAGGCACTTTTACCAGGACAGTAATAGACAGACGGGTTGTAAAGAGAGAAATCAGGTGAAGTGAGCCAGAGAATGAGAAGGAGCCAGAAGATCAGAAAAGATTGCTGGAGTTATTTTGAGGCCAAGCAGAGCAATTCAGAGGCCAAGAGAGACGACAGATTGAATCAGTCAGCTGGGAAAGGGGTTTGAGCCAGAACAGCTGAGTTGAACCAGCCAGCCCAGAGCTCAGTAAGAACAAGAAAGGGTAAACTTATTCAGCAGTGAGTCTCAGAGGCTGAAAGTGTTCTAGGCCCAGATTGTATGGAGGCTGGAAGCGTCCAGCACTAGACCTAGGTCAGCAGGAGGCAGTAGGCCTCTGTGAGAATTGAAGCAGGAGAATCAAAGTTTCTTGTACAGCTGTCTAGTGAGATTAGCCACACCATGGCACTCTGGGTTGACTGGGAGACCCTGCTTCCTTTAGTAAGGTGGAAGAACTAACGGGTGATTCTGGACATCAACCTTGGGCCTCCACATATATATGCACACACCTCCACACATGCATACCACACACCCACTGAAAAATGGAAGAAAAAAGTGTGACAGTAATCTATATTCCTAGGGAGCAGCTCTGGGCAGTGAAAGGATAAACACTGAACTCTTGCTGAGTGTTCAACATGGGTTCAAAGATCATGAGCTGCCCTTAGCAGCAGCAGGCACTGTCCCAGGCGCAGGAGAATTGCTGATGAGTGGGCCTGACCCTTACAAGATCCCATTTCACTGAGCTCCCAGAAGCACAAAGGCAACAAGAGGAAGCCAGCCAGTGGACAGGATGGTGGGCGAGGGCAGCAAAGGCGGCTTCACAGCAAGGAAGCACACACTCAAGAACCTGAGTCCTATCATAGTTGGAACACTTGTCGCCCAGCAAGTGATGCTACTTTCCAGAGTTCACAGCTTTTAGGAGGGGGCCTGGCAAGTGCAGGTAGGTGACTAGGCATGGCTTGGTGATGAGGGACTAAAAATTTATGGACCCTTCATTTCTCTTAGGAATTTTAGTCACAGCAATATAAAAGCTAATACAGAAAATTGGTTCTGGAAGTGTGGTGTTGCTGTGATAACCTGGACATGAGCTTCAATACTAGAAAATGGTTCATGGGAGAAGATAGATGAGTTTGCAGGCACAAGCCAGGTGAGCCTCCAAGCGTCGTAGTCTCTGTTTGGCAGGCGGACAGAAACATGAGCAGCAATGGCTGTGCCCAAGAGGCATGCCCAGCACCATTGCTTTCTGCAGCTTTATGGTGAAGGTCAGAAGCAAAAGTGTAGGACTTCAAAAGCAGTTATGACAAGAAATGGAACATGCTAGCAGTGCAGGTGAAGGAAAGAGAAAGCAGCCATCAGCAGCAGGTATAGGGAAGCTGTGCTTTACACTGGACTTTAAAACATTCACTTAGAAAGATGGCAGCACACGGGTGCCCTGTGCAAGCAGTGAAGTGTCTCCAGGGTCAGCCATGTGGGCACCTAGATGCTGCTGCAGCAGGGGTGCAAGGTCACCCAGATACTTCTTGAGCTGGAGAACTCAGTCCTGTCTATGTGGTACTGGTTTGGAAGGCACACAAAGTGCAACAGTGGTGGTACCATGGAGGTTTACACCAGCGTTCCAGCAAAGCACGTGAGGCCAGGCAATGAGAAGCAATCCAGTACTCAGCAGGAAGCCCCAAAGCGGTGCTGCGGAAGGCTTTGAGGGTAAAGCCTAGGTCACGATGGAGAGCCCAAGATGTAGAAAACACGGGACTGAGTGAGGCTGTGGGCAACTACTGAGAAGCCAGTCCGAGAGTCTGCCTTAGTTCTGGTCACTTCAGCTGTGCTCAAACACTATGACCAGGAGCACACCAGGGAGGGAGGGCCTTATTCGGCTTAGCTTCCACAGCACTGTTGATCACTGGAGGAATTGAGGACAGGACCTCAAGCAGGGCAGGAACCTGGAGGCAGGAGCTGGTACAGAGACCACTGAAAAATGCTGCTGACTGGTTTGCTCCCCATGGCTGCTCAGCTGCTTCCTTATAGAACCCAGGGCACCAGCCCGATGCCACCACCTACCATGTGCTGGACCTTCCCATCAATCACTAAGAAAATGCCCTAAAAGCTTGCCCACAGTCCCATCTTATGGAAGCATTTTCTTAAGTAAGGTTTCCTCCTCTCAAATGACATATGTTAAGCTGACATAAACCATCCAGCTCGGAGTCCTGAGTGCTACAAATGGCAAGGACACAGGAAGGAACCCAGACGCTAACAGCACGTGCTCCAACCAGCAGACCTGGGGCTATCAGATTTGTCTTGCTTGCTGGGTTTCAATCTTTCCTTGTTTTCCTATTCCTTTCTTTTAGAAGGGGGATGTTCACTCTGTATTACTACATAACAACGCTATTTCACTTTCTTTTTACATATACAAGGTTCACAGTTAAAAGAAGACATTAGTCTCAAAGGGACTTTGACCTTTGGACCTCAGAACAGTGTAGGGACTGATATAACTATGGGGAATAAACACATTTTACAATAGAGATGGTCATGAGCCTTTGAGCCAGGAGCAAAAATGTTATGGCTCAAGTCTGGGCTGTTCCCTACTAGCTCATGTCTTCAGCACTTAGTCCCTAGCTTGTGGTGCCATCTGGAAGACTGTGGTACCTTTAGGTTAAACCTGGCAAAAGTGAGTGAGTTGGGTCTGGCCTTTGAGGATGGCCCTGCTGCCAGGCTCACTCCCTCTGCTGCTGACCCCCACTGTGAGTGGCTCTGCTGCATTCCCACAGAGAGCTGTGGCCGTACCTCCCTGCTCTGACCTAACGATGTGCCCTGAAACCAAGACTCATGACAGAGCTTTCCTCACTTAAGTTGCCTCTTTCCGGTCATCTGATCAGACAAAAAGCTAAAACAGGTCCCCAGAAGCACATGTCTGGTGTGAAGGCCACTAAGGATGACATCAGGAAAATTATGCCTCACAGGTCAGGCAGAGAGTAACACTGTATTAATAAAAATTCATTTCAGTCCTGTTTTATTTTTTCATTAAATTTTTTAATACAATACAATTAAAATTCCCAAGATGTAGACAGCAGCCTGAGCCTACGGGGCAGGTGGCAGAAATTGGACACAGAGAAGAAACCCCACATCACCCTCATTTGAAAAATGCAGTAACGGGTGTGTACCGCTGTTAACAGAGAGCCTCTAAACAACCACCTTAGAATTAGTACTACCTCAAGCAACAGTTTGATTTCGGACCCAACAATAAACGCTCTAGGATAACAAAAATGGAAAAATTGCTCATATAGTGTATGTGTCTGTCTGTCTGTCTCTCTCTCTCTATGTATCTATCTCCTTTGAATTCATGGTAACACAGGAAGAAGCAGTCAGAGCTGATGTTATAGAGGGTAGGAATCACTGTCTGGAGAACTAGAAATACAATTCTCAAACAAGTCCTGAAGTCTCCTCTGCTGGCAACCACAACACAGATGAATGATGCTAATTCTCAGTGGTATAGACTTTATATTAGGCAGGCTATCAAAATGAAAACAAGACAGAAGAACATGCCAATTTAAGAGAATCACTTCTAACGTGAATTATTAAAATAAAAACCAGAAAGTAATAAAAATGGGACAAATGAAAGGTTCAGACAGGAACCTCTATTATTTTTCTTTAAGCTTCCTTTTAATAGAATTAGTCATGAGTCAATAAGTCAACAGAACCAGAATGATCTAAGTCGCTGCTAATGAAGCAGCAGTGCCTAGAGCACCTTCCACAGCTGCTAAAATGCACACACTTATTCCAACCAACCTGTGACCTGTGCAAAGACACCCAGGACTATTCTCAAAAGTGTGTGGACTCTGAGAACTGACATGAAAGCTGGGTCCCTTGTTTCCTGCGTGATAAGTCTGAAACTTAGTTGCTGTGGTTTACCACACTAAATTCCTGTTTACCCAGCAGGAACTACTGGTCTGCATCCAAAATCACCCAGAGCGTTGGTTACTAAAGATGCTTTCCTGCTCCAAACAAGGTTTGTGGTTAGTCCTGAGAATTCAAGACTAGCCAAGTGAGCTCTGGGGTCAATTAACAGACTGCTGAGAGGGAGGCTGGGCCAGGGCTCCAGGGTGCGCACCAGGCATGTGCAAAGCCCCAGGTTTGATCCCCAGCACCACAAAAGGGCAGACCCAGAGCAAAGCAGAAGAGGGTGGAGGAGCCTAGACAAGCCTCTCAGACATGCAGACATGGATCCCCAGTGCCCTCTGTTTCAGAGAGGCTCTATTTTGATGTGTGGCTTCAGATGAAATGGCCCTTCTTTTCACAGAGCCAGATCCAATTCTTCACATGTCCAACAAGATCTGAGAAGAATCTAAATGCTCCCTGCACTAAAGCTCAGTGTCACCTGAACTAAGCTATGGTCCTTGCAGCCTGCTGTCCCCATCTGCAGCCTCATCAGTGGCACTTTCGTACAGGTCTAAGCTTAGAGAGCAGCACTTACCGATACTAGGTGGCCCTGTGCCTCCCAAGCCAAGGTCACATGTCTACCATGGGCCTAGCTCTCCAAGAGCCCCTGCGGGTCCCACCCTCCTCTGGTCTTTCACACTGCCCTCTGGCCTAGACACCCAGCATCGGGACTCACTGGTGTGCACTGGTGTGCAGTCACATTCCCTGGACCCAGCAGAGCCTGCTCCCGAGGTGAACCGGCAACCGTGAAGAACACAGTTCTAGACACCCTGTAGGAAGGGAAGACTGCGAGTGCAGACAGTGCGCACCCCCAGCATCCCAACAGCACCCCTAAGATGGGACTGAGTTTAAGAAGGCTGCAGCAGACCACAGAGGGCGGGCAGAGAAGACTAGCTGCAGGCTGCTCAGTCGGCTGCTTACAGCCTGGGCAAACTTGTTTGCTCAAGTCAAAACACAGGCAAGTTCAAGAAGCCCAAATTATCTGACACACAGACATACACCCACACAGACACAATCACCTATACAGACACACACATGCCAGGCAGGCAGCAGAGACCAACTCCTTCCCATCCCACTGTACAAACACAGTACCAGCCAGGAAAGAACGTTCATGAATGAAGAATATAAAATACCCATGCTTAAAAGGTATTTTAAGCCACCTCTTTTAGCACATGAGAAGAACATGCACACCAGGGCGAGAACCACCTTAGCCGACTTACACCGTTTCCCTGATAACCTGATGATGTTCTCAGCTGCTTCTGGGTACAGAGCAGGGCTCCTCCCCTGCTACTGTGTGCGTGTGTGTGTGTGTGTGTGTGTGTGTGTGTGTGTGTGTGACAGAGAGAGAGAGAGAGAGAGAGAGAGAGAGAGAGAGAGAGAGAGAGAGAGATTCTTTACAGGAATGAAAGGGAAAGAACGTGGCCTCTGTTCGTCTGAATTCTTGGAGACAGTGTCTCTGCCTGTGACAGGCAATCTGCTGGGTCCTTTCCAGGGACTCGCAGATCCATCTCTCCACAAGAAGAGTGATAAGAAATATTTAAATTCTTGCTTTCTTTTTGTTTTGTTTTTCGAGACAGGGTTTCTGTGTGTGGCTCTGGCTGTCCTGAAACTCATTTATAGACCAGGCTGGCCTTGAACTCAGAGATCTGTCGGCCTCTGCCTCTCAAGTGCTGGGATTAAAGGCACACACTGTCTGGTGAATTATTTCAATCTTTTAATGCAAGTAATTGCTTCAAAGATTAAGAAAACTCAGATAATAAACCCAGCTTTGTTCCACAAAAATCTACATCCACCACAAAAGGCTTTTTCTAAACCCAGGATTACTGACCATGCCTCTATGTATGTACACATATTGTTTGTGAGGCAATAGCTGTGTGTGTATGTGTGTGTGTGTGTGTGTGTGTGTGTGTGGAGGGAACTGTAGAGGGAACTGAATTCATGCTCATGAACCAGGGAGGCACCAGGCAGTGTTGCAGCTGTTTTGACTAATCCAACCTCCCTGCTTCAGGACAGATATGCGTTTTTGGTAAGGGGGACACCAAAGTCAAAACCAACACAGGCAGCGGGCCGGTCACAATCCCAGACAACATCCATCTGAATGCCCTGATTACCTCAAATTTTCTACCTAATCACAATAACCTCTCAAGGAATTTCTAAGGACTATGATGAAGAATTCATTACAAATTCACATCTTTACAGAATTAGCTCTTTTTGATGGCTACCTCCCTTTTATAACATCGAGGGGAAAATCTCTAGCAGTCGTTCAATTGTGCTATAATATTGATCTCAAAGTCCAAGGTATCCATATCATCAAAGTAAAAAGCATGGAGACAGGGCCTGGGCACAGCAACACATATGGGGGTGCTCTTTCAAAGGGTGCCCACTAGAGAGTCTTTGTTGGGACACAGTGACATCACACCTGGTATAAGGTAACTGAACACTTCAAAGAGCTCCCCCTCCCCCCCCGTGCAATACACTAGTCCAACTCTGGCCACAAAATAGGAGTGTATCAAGTCAGGATGAATATGCTGCAACTTCATTTGTCTGGTTAGTACAACACATCTAGAATATGCATAATTGCACTTGACAAACTTGAAGTCTGTGCAAACCTAATACTTTGGTTAAACAGCTGTTGAGGTAAGCTTCCACTGATTTTTGTATTCTGCATAAAATCTAAAGTGCACTGAGGATAGGGGAACTTCAGCTGAGACATCAAGCTTCCTTCAGAAGCCACGGAGTGTTTTAAAAAATAAAGCCTGGGGAAATTGAGGCATGCATTTTAAAAGGACACAGCACTGACAAGGTTAAAAGTTAACCTTGTCAGAAGGCCTGACTTCCTTGTTTGAAGCAAAGAGAAATAAACTTTAAAATAGAAATGTATTAAAAAATTCACACATCAATGCATTCATTCTTGGTCAGTTCTCCATACCCGACACCTTAACAGACATGTAGCAAACTTGTTTTCCTATATTTGAAAAACATCAGTATGCCTTCCTAGAAATTATAGCAAATATATAACCTGGCTGACTCCCTCAGGCTGTGCTTTCATATTAAAACTTTAGCCAGAAAGTTCTCTAAAACATGGCTACACATTTCTTGGTTGTAAAAGTAAAGAATATTTCATGCCAGTAAGAAAGACCTACTGGCAGCCTGTCAGGAGTCCCCACGCTCACTGATGTCATATACAATCCTGAACACTAGCCTATTACAGATAGTTCTGATCACTCTCTCCACGCTCTCTAAGGTGTAATTTACACATTTCCCAAGGCACCACTGTAAGGGTGGATCCAACAGTCCTGTAAACGCAGTTACCCAACGACAACACAGGCAGGCTCCATCGCACCGCCTTCTACAGTTCCTTTGTGCCGCTGAGAGCTCAGCAGCCTGGGACGCCCAAGATAGTACGTCCATCGCTGTGCAGGTGGGCTTCCTGTCTCTGTTCAGCAGTAACTTCTTCAGGACATGAGTTCAGCACAATGCCTCATCAGGTGATGTAAAGAAGTCAGATTACGTGTAAGTCGGCTCCCAGCCTGTGTTCTGACATCCAAAGTAGCTTTTTTGGCCTGAGGGTTTTAGTGATTTTACGCTTTTCAAATCCTACGCACAAGAGCCTTTATTAGAGAACACCATTTGTTAGCTGTGCTCAGCTGTCACAGGGAAGCAGTGAGGTCACACCTTTGGGCTCCTGAAGGCTTGCTTTCTGTAGACCAACCAGGCTGGCCTCTGAACTCAGAGGTCACCTGCCTCTGCAGCCAAAGTGCTGAGATCAAAGGCGTGCTCCACCATCCAGCTAATGGCTGTACTTTGTAAAACTGGTAATAGCACGGAATCACAGGGACACTCAATCTGAACTTGAGTTGACTTGAATGGAACGACCCAAACTCGGCACATTTCTAGTGGAACCACAGAGTCAGGCTGCCTCTGCTGCCTCTGTGGAAGTGGCTTGCACTCATCTAACAAGCTCCTGCAAGTGCACGCTTGGGCCTTTACTCAAGGCGAGTGAGCGTTTATGTTAATACAATAGCCTGGAAACAGCCGGGGGGGGGGGTGTTTAGTGGTAGAGGTCTTGCTCAGGATTCACTCTCCAGCACCCCCGAAAAAAGCCTGTAAGAAAAAGCAGTGCCCCTAGCCACGTGGTCCATAGCCACTCCAGGCTGAGGTGCGCTGTGGAGCAGGTGTGCAGTTGAGGACTGCTGACCAGGAGTCTTGGGTGCTCTGACAACACCACATGCCTACACTTACAGCAAAACTTAGAGGACACAGGTTAGACCCCTGGGCCTTTCACTGGGTGCACTGTGAGCTGGGTGTGAGGTCTCCTAGGGGATCCCTCCATGGGGAGGTCTCCTAGGACCTGAGCAAAGATCTCACGGTCTAGTGGAGAACACACAAACCTGGTTAACATCTAGTGGGGCCATTGGAGTATGTCCACTGTTGGCAACCTCTTCAGGTACAGCCTTGTCTAGGAACCTTAATTCAAACTTCCTGTCATCACTTCCTACCCGAATCACACCTAGGCAATTAAACTGCAGTAAGAAGAGTAGGCGGGGGGAACGGGGGGTAGAGAGATGGTTTGGTGGCTGCTCTTCCAGAGGCCCTGAGTTCGATTCCCAGTACTCACACAGTGGTCCACAATCATCAGCAATTCTAATCCCTGATGCCCTCTTCTGGCCTCCACAAGCCCTGCACTCTCCACTACCCTCTATTTTCAGCAAAGGAGCATGTCCACTGCCTGGGCTCCAGGCTGAGTTTACCTTGGAGAGGGCATCTATCCCACAAGTCCCCAGACACAGCCACAGTGGCAGATAGGCTACAGTTTCCACCTCCAGTTCCAGAGGCTTAAATGATTCTAGGTCAAATTATAAGGATATTAGTTTGGGCATTAATTTTATAAAGCACATAATGTGTGTGTCTCTGTGTGTGTATCTGCAGGTGTACAAGTCTGTGTGGAGGTCAGAGGCCAGCCTCAGCGCTGCTTCTCAGGAGCCCACACTCACCACTTTCATGCTCTCTGAGGCTCTCACTGACCTGGAGCAGGCTCTCACTGACTAAGCAGGCTGGGCTGGCCTCAAGGATCTGCCCATCCCCCTGTTAGCACTATGCTAGCACACCTGACTTTTAAAATATGGGTTCTGAGCATGAAACAAAGGTCCTCCAACCATCTTACCAACTGAGTTGTCTTCCTAGTCCTTGGCTTTATTTACAAACAACAAAACAAAGCTCATCAACAAAATCTGGCTAAGTCGGAGTTTTAAAAAGCTGAAGAGTTTATTTAGGTGTTTGTACTAACGAAGATGGGGTGACGCAGAAAAGCTGGTGAAGGCACAGGAGCTGTAAAAAAGCCCCATTTCTACACATCAGTCTCAAGGCTCGCTCAGCCTTGCACCTGATCCTGCCCCTCCCCCACACAGGCAGGTGAGTGAGAAGCTGACAGAAACCAGCCACGGAAGGAGCTAAGGTCATCCTCAGCTACATATGCATTGAAGCCAGCCTGGGCTACAAGACACCTTGTTCCAAAAAACAAAACCGAGAGATTTGTTCTAATCCAGTTTCTCTTCTTCAAAAGGTTTACACTTCACACATAAATACAGCTTAGAGCAACAGGAAATGCAGGCCCACCTTTATAAGTTCAGCACTCGGAACGCTGAGACAGGAGGGTTGTGAGTTGGAGGTCAGCCTGAACTACACACCAAAACTACACCCATGATGGGGAGAAGGGTGTTTGAGCATGGGACCTGAAGATGCATCCATTCTGCAACTCCATGCTTTCTGAGTTTGAACAGCTGCTGCTGGCCAGTTCTGAGAGCACTCCTGATGTTCCAGCCTCCCGTGTCCACAAAGATGTGCAAGAGAAAGCTGGGGAGGGTAGGTTATGGTTTTGGACTTGTGAGCCGTCTTCCACGCCCTGAGTGTGGGGCTTATGGAGCCCGGCAAGACACAGCAGGCGTAGCAGCAGTGGGGCTGACCCAGGGTCTTGTGCATGTCAGGCAAGCGCTCTACCAACCAACTACGCAACAAATACCAACACTTTCATTTTCCTAGTTTACATTTTTTAAAAGGGAAGAAAGATCCCAGCTTTAAAAGCTGACCTAGCGTGCATATGTAAACAACCTTCTGAAAGTGAAATACAACTAAAACCAACATGTGGGAGAACACGTGAGCAAAGTTCTCAGGCTTGCCCCCCCCTTCTCATTTTCCCATGGCAGACAACCCTGTGGAAATTCCCCTGAGGATAGGTTTCCAGAGTAGAGAGCACCTCAGACACCCTCTCTCACAGCAGAGGTGGCCAGCACCTAAGGCCAAATGTCCCCATGGACAGCAGACAGCAGCACGGCCCAAAGCACTGCAACTCTCTGTGTCAGTCTCTACTGCTGCAGGCAGTAACAGGACCCAGGGAACTGGAGAAAGACTGTCGTCAGGGCCTGCCTTTGGAGAAGTAAGGCCTCAGACCCTGGCATGTATGCAGAAGACTCCTCACAGGGCTGTCTGTTCCGAACAAAGGAGCAGAAGGGCATCAGGAGACAGCGTGGCACAGAGCATCACCACCAACAGCTACAGGAGAGTCAACCAGAACCAGAGTGAATGAGTCAGGGAGGAACAGGAAACCTCAGAGTCACGCTGGCCACTCTGTGATTTAAGGATGGCCTGCCTCAAACTCACAGCACTCCTCCTGTCTCAGCTTCCCTAGTCCTACGGGTCATGGCATGAGCCGTGACGCGCAGATGCGGTCTGGTTTTGTTTTTGACTAAAAGAGGAAGTCTCTAAACAATGTCTAGGCTCCAACCAGCTTCACAAGAGATGGATCACATTGTTTCCACGACTGGTGGGTGCCCACATCGGCAGCCTCACCCAGACTCGGGAATCTCCTCCTTTGGGCAACAGATTCTGCAGAGGCTCAGTGACAAACTCCAGAATAAGGTGCAGACAGATTGCTGTCTGAAGTCACACACACACACACACACACACATACAGCCCTCCCTCACTCTAGTGCACACATGGACACACACACACACAGAGACTCACAGGCCAAACCCCCAGTGTACACACTGGTCATGTAGTGTTCCCCAGAGAGTAGGACCTTACCTAACTATAGTGGATCACAAGCAGAAGCAGACATGGACCTCTGCACAGCTCACTCAGACCTCACACTCACCAACGTGCTCCCTACAATGTTATCCCAAGATGATCGCATAAACAGGACTCTAGAGTACACAGTCTTCTCGTGTGCCATGGGTTTGCCTGTTTTTATTATGAGACAATTCACTTGCAACTAGGAGCCTCCTCCTGCCCCGCCCTTCTTGGAGCTGGAATTAAAGCATGCACATCCCCACGGTCCATAACGGGCATCCTCTACTGCTGCATAACCCCACGGTGTGGATGCAGTCGCTCTCCCCACTACGGTGCATTGTAGGTCCATGTGAGTACAAATACTCACTTCTTTAGGGCACACCAGAAGGGGGACTACAAGGTTGAATGGTAAGTGTACATGTTATTTTGCCATACTGTCCAAAATCTGGTTTTATTAGTGATTCCTCTGCAATTCTGGCTATTTCTTTCTTTTCTTTTTTTTCCTTCAGTTATTCTAGGGCCCCTGCCTTTCCCTACAGACGTTAAATCTCTGTGTGTGAAGAGCTGTGGGGTGTCTGCAGGGCTGTGCCCAGGGTGAATGTCTCTACTGCAACTCTTCAGTCAATGAATGGGGCATGCTCTTCATTTACTCAGGTCTTTGATTTTTCACAAGCATTTCATTACTTTCAGTTAGATGTGTCCACACACACTCCTATACATTTCATTGCAAATAATACTGTTTTAATGTGTTTGGCTCATTGTTATTACAGAATGCAACTGTGTTTTCTATAAGTTTAAGTCCTGTGTGCTGACGTCATTCATAAGTTTTCTATGGACTTCCTGAGGTTTCCAGGTAGCTAACCATGTCAGTTACAAGCAGAGACAGTTTTCTCTCTTCCTTCCCACTGATTGTGCTCTGGGGCACCATCAGGAATAGCAATCAGACATCCTTGCCCTCATTCTGAAGACAAGTGCCGAGCATTCAGCCGCCACAGGAAGGGACCACAATGCCTGAAGTTGCTCCTGGCCAGTCCCAGGTTATTGAGGGCCGGTCTCATGTAAAGGCTAGTACTTGGATGCAGGATGGTACAGACCCAGGAAGAATTCGCCCATTTGTATGTTAATATGCACAGGTACATGGTCCTCATGACTTGGCATGATCAGCACTAAACACAGAGCCCTGAGCATGAGAAATCCTGCAGACCACATATACAAACAAACACATACATCTCCTCCAAAGAGCTACACGCTTGATCTGAAGCCAAATTTTGCACTATACTAATGTGAAGCCATGCTTAAGGTAACAGAGATGGCTCAGTGGCTAAGAGCCCTGGCTGTTCTTCCAGAGGACCTGTGCCCACATGGCAACTCACAATTGCCTGTAGCTCCAGTTCCAGGGGATCCAACACCTCACACAGACATGCGTGTAGGCAAACACCAATGCACATAATAAAATAAATAATCTTTACAAAAATCAAGTAAATTCAACTATTCCAACAACAATGCGAGCTAAATTCACTTCCTTAAAATGGACTCACAGAGTAGATGCAAAAGTAAAAGCTATATGTTACTGAAAGAAAACAAACCTAAACACAGGTAACTACAAATGAATAAGAGGATCTGACGCAAAATAACCATGTATGCAAGTTGTTTTCCTACCAGCAAAGGCGCACTCACCACAGGAACTTGTAACTCACACTTCATACAGCTTAAAACAGCACATGCAAAGTGAAAGGTGACCATAACCGAGTCACAGCTGAGGGGGGAGGCCGCTATCGTTCTTCTGGGAAGAGACAGGCCACAAAGGAACATATCACAATGATCAAGCTCAGAACACTCTTCATGGACTCAAAACACACTTTAGTCACACAGGGAGCAAACAAGCCACCACTGTAATTATTCCTATGATCAAAAGTACAAAATTAGTTCACAAGGCAAAACCCAACTGGGTATATTCCTTAGCTTCAATGAACTAAAAACAGATATTAAAAACCAACAAGCTTAAAGGCAACATTTACTCCCATTTAATTAAAAAAAAAAAAAAAGCCCTTGTTGTAAATAGCTTTAAAGTACAACAGGAAACTAAACTGAAGACTAACACAGCTAAGAACAGTAACTACACAGATGGGCAGAGCCTGGGCAAGGGTGGCACAGGGTCAGCATGTGTTAGAAGTGAAGACACTAAAGGAATTTCTACAACACCATAAAAGAAGAGGGGAAACTCAGAAAGGATCAGGAAAAGAAAAACTTGCATAGAAAATAAAGGTGATGAGTGAAACTGAAATCTGGTTCCCCGAAGAACAAAATAACAACAGAACTTAGGGCAAAGGAGCCATGTACCACAATGAACAACAACAGAGTCAGCCTACGTTCATTTTGCCAAAACACCACTAATTTTGACATAACAGCATATTAACAGGGAAAAAAACCAATTGGTGGGAACAATTTTGTACTTATCCCCAATACAAAGGGTCAAGTAAGGTCAAATACCAAAGTTAAAGAAGTAACATACGAGCCCAAACCACAGCACACTTCTCCGAAACAGTGACCACCTACCTTTCGTAAAGTTCTCCCAAATACTTCTGTTCTTTTTGTTTAACTTTCAGAAGCTTCATCACGCAATATTTAGGACAGAAGGAGAAGAAGGAAGAGGAGGAGGAGGAGAGCACACAGTGACAATATGCGACCAGCAGTGGAGAAGTGCCACAGAACAGAGACACAACACTTCCTGGGAAGAATCTCCACTGTTCATTTTATGGCATCGCCCCTCAGCACACAGCACCACACTGTGCTTCAGACATACACAAAATCTGCACTGTGTGTGCTCTTTGCCAACTTGCTTTCTGCCCTTATACACACTTGAGGAAATCCATCACAACGACGTAGTGCTCCATTTTCACCAAGCTACAAAATTCAGTACAGAGTACTGAACAGTTAATTCAACAGTGATGGAATCATACTCCCTGAGTGGGTTGAGGATGTGTGACTTGGGCCAGGCATGCAGAGGCTCTGGGTGACACACACACACACACACACACACACACACGAGAACTACTTGGTCACATGGTATGTGTACCTCTTTCTTTACCGAGGTATTGCCACGTGGTCTTCTTCTAAATTATGCAGCAGTTCCAGCTTTTCACAACACTCGGCTTGGTCTCGCTTCAGGTGGAAGCAGGGAGGCGTCTTACTCAGCTCTAATCCGCCTCACCCTGTCTTACACATTTATAGCCGTGCCTACCCTGTCTGCTTGGCTGCTTTTTCTGATTAGTCTAACAAAGTATATCTAACCACAGTTTTTACTGTGACATCACCAATCTATCATGTCAGCATGTTGTTGTCACCACTCATCTCCTATGGCCTGCACTTCACACAGCAACACTCTTGTCTATGGAGTCTGAGGTCTGTGCATATAATATCAGAAAACATTTCTCTAAGATTAAATAAAACTTAAAGTTGACAGCACCTTCAGTTCAACAAATCTTTTTAAGTGAAAACAACTTCTTATAGGAACTTCACAACTGACACAATCCCAACAGGACAAAGCCGATCTAACCTGAAAGGCGGCAAGCCCTTCACCACAGACAGGCAACTCTGGACAAGAGTACGAACGACGCTGGGGGAGAAAACAAGGACAGCTGGAATGCCAGGACTGCTCCTGCCAACAGCCCCACACATACAGGCCTGTGGCACAGTGGTTTCCTATTCTATCCTTTGCTTCTGTGGAGCTGGGGCAAAGTTCCCCTCTGCACACTGAAAATGCAGACAAAACATCACAGGAAAGCTATCTGTTTTACAGATGAAGAAATAAGCAGAGCAGTCGGCTATTCAAGGTCACAGCTAGCATGAGTCTTCTTTACACTGTGGGTAATGTTCATGTTATCACTCCAATGTGGTGTGACAAGATTGTTAAAGGTCATTTGCAGGAAGGGACAGCCAAGGCCACTGCCAGAAAACAATCTAAGAAGGTGGGAAGGAAATGAACTCAGACTTTAAGAAAAAAGATGCAATGAGTGCCCTGAGAGGGCCCTTCAACAACACTCTGTCTTAAAGATGCTCTCGGACACTCTCCCTTACCAGTGTGATATAGCCTGCCTGCCAGCCGAGGGACACAGTACTCACAAAACGGAACGTCCTAAGTAAGATATATATAATGAAAATTCTCTTTGAAATTATTTCAAGTTGTAAGCAATCATTACCAGCAGAGAGCCTGGGCAGGGCACCTACCTACTGCAGGGAGATCACACTCGTCACTAACAGACAGCCTGGGCAGGGCACCTACCTACTGCAGGGGCATCATATTCATCGCCAAGCAGGATTTCCGGTGCAGAGTATGCAAGAGACCCACAGCTGGTAGTGAGCTTCTTTCCAGGCTGAAATTTGTTGCTGAAGCCAAAGTCTGTCAATTTCACAAGACCTTGTTTTTCAAAAAAGACCACATTCTCTGGTTTCAGGTCTCTGTGAACCACATGGAGTTTATGGCAGTAAGATATCGCGTGAACTATCTGAGCAAAGTACTTCTTGGCCAAGTCTTCATTAAGACCCTCCTCATGTTTCATTATGTAATCAAACATATCTCCTCCATCTCCAAGCTCTAGAATGAGGTACAGTTTGGTCTGGGTGTCTATGACTTCATAGAGACGCACGATGTTGGGGTGCTGCACTAGCTTCATGCACCGCACTTCCTGGAAAAGATGACCAGTGGCTAGAGTGTCGAGCTTTGTCTTGTCGATAACTTTGACTGCCACCTTTTCACCTGTAAAGACATGTCTAGCAAGTTTAACCACCGCAAAATGGCCTCGACCCAAGGTTTTATCCAGATCATATAATCCAGCGATTTTCCCATCATATCCTCGCTTGAACCCTGCCATGCTGGTATAACGAAGGGAAAGATACTTAAAGTGCTTGAAGTGGGTCTTCTCATATGAGCAGCTCTGCTGGAAATAAGGCCTTCATCGTCAGCACTGCAATGGACACCTGTAAAACAAGAGACACAGTCAACTGTGGATTTGCTTTCCATCTATTTTATTTTGAGAGCCTTAGGCCAACAGAGACACAACATAAGTCAGGGTCATTATTAAAAGGCTATTCATATGCTGAGTTTACAAAAACAGAAGTTGAGAAGTTAAGTAAGTAGCTCACTGGAAGTAATTTTGGGTGGAAGGGGACATCAGAAATGAGAAACTGACAAGTTTGATAAGGTATGTTTAAATGACAAATATCTTACAAAAGTAAAACTTCATCAGTCTTTAAAAACATGGTGAGAATTCACAAGAAAGGGTAAATGAAGAACACACAGGCAGAAACCCAGCACCGTTTGCTGCAGAGACTATCCATATCCAAAGGCCCCTCACACACAGACTTCTCTGACTTTACGTTTGTGCATCTTCAAGTGATATGTAATCTGTGAGTATCTAAAAGCTCCTGAGGACCACCTTTGCCATCACCCCAAAGCTACATCAACACCAACACAAAGGGTAATCGAAGCTGTCCTATTACATGTGCAATGGAACTGATTTCCCAAAACGACTACCTGGAACTCTCTGCTTCACGACAGCAGGGACTGGGCTGTTGGTCACAGCAGGTGCTTAGCAATCCAGCTGGACATCGCCCACTCTCTGTGTCCACTCCACATGAGTTCACTAACTCACACATAAACTGCCATGGCCGCTCACTTTCCCAGAGCATATAAACACGCACGCTGACAGACGATTACGTCTCAAAGAGAGTTTTGTTTTAGAGGCCAAATTTTCAACCTTAATAATATATTCTAATGTAGAAATATGTTTTTATAAATGACCTTGACTCAGAAAAAAACAAATATATAAATTTATACAAATTAAAATATCACTTTAAATCCACAAACTGAACAAATGCTTTAGAAATGAGTACCAGGATCCACTGAGGAACTGAAGAACATCCTAACCTCCCAGAGAAGTCACAGACACACTTGTGTGCACACACATATGCACTCTCACACACTCTCACACACACTACTTTGGTGAAGCCTTCTTTCATGTTTCCAGCTGCGTCCTATAAAAGCAGACGCACTACTTGTGCTGTCAAATGATGGAGGTGCACATTCGAACTGAAACTTAGGCTCACCAGAGCTGTGTCGAATTACAGCAATAGCACACCATTTCAAAGATCAGAAGACGAGCTGGCACTAACTGAAACGCTGCCATAGGGACTCCTGGAGGCAAGGCTGTGTCCCAGGCTCCAGAGCTCCGACCAGCTCATCTTAAAGCCACGGGGACTGTGCATTCAATGACAGGCGGAAATGATGCTGGAATTCAGCGCAAGGCGGACCTCACAGGCCACACTGGAGACCAAGGACTGGTCCAGCATTAGGCAAGCTCCCCACTGAGCCACTCTCAGCAGGTCTGACCACTGCACAGACATCACACCTGGGACAGAATACAGAGGCAATGCAATTCTGAAAAAGATGCCTTCTCACTGTCCTATTACCATCACTCAAAACTGCCTTCATCACTGAGGCCACCTCAAAGCCACACATGACAAACCCAGACAGGCCAACAATAGCATGCTCACTAGTGTGCCCTGTACTTTAGAAGCCACAGTGTGTAGCATGGGAACTGCTATTAAATGAGCATTGCACACCAGCCACATATCAAGCTTTACACTCTGCTTTCCAATGTTTACAACTACCTCGAGTCAGGGGCTCCTCACTCCATTTGAGGCACAGAGATGTGAAGTGGGCTGGCCTAGACTGCAGGGCTAAGGGTGTGGAGGAGCTGACTCTGCCGTGGGGCAGCCGGCACCTGCCAGAGCTTTCAAACAGCCAGTTCGGCTGGTTCTCTAGAAGCCCACTTCAGAGGTGAAACGGAATCAGTCCATTTCTAACATGACTGTTAGTGAGTAAAGCAGTACAGGAGCACAGCAGTCAAAGCGCTTCCTGCTCTCGCACAGCTCCAGGGTTCCAATCCCCAAACCAACGTTAACTCCAGTTCTAGGGCGTCTGACACCCTCCTCTGGACTTCATGGGCTCCTGTACCCAGGAGCACAGACACACACACACAGACAAAGACACACACAAAAAATAAAATAAAATCTTTTTATTTATATGGTCTATGTGTTAAGAGTGCTTTGTCTGCATGCCAGAAGAGAGCATCGGATCTCATTATAGATGGTTGTGAGCCACCATATGGTGGCTGGGAACTGAACTCAGAACCTCTGGAAGAGCAGCCAGTGCTCTTAACCTCTGGGCATCTCTACAGCCTATTTATTTATTTATTTACTTACTTACTTACTTACTTACTTACTTATTTATTTTAAGAAACTAGTATGTAATGAAAGTGTTAGAAAAAGAGCCAGCCTCTTCAGTAGTTTGTATTATCCTGGTTCACCTGAGCTAATAATTTTAACAACCAGCATAAGCAGAGAAGTCTAAATTGAAAAATGCTTCTGTATTTGGACAGCAGATCCCCCAAAGAAACTTTCCCTCATATAGATCAGGCCAGGGACTGTCTATGTCAATTAACTCTGCACAGTCAGCTGTCCTGGGCTGCCTAGTGTATGCTGTCTTTTCTTTTTTCAAATTCAGCTTTCATTTTTAAACCTAACTTCTTGGGACTACCTACCCATTTTTTCATCTTTATTCTTTTTCTTTATATTTTTGTTTAGATGCACTGCTGGAAAGTAACAAATAGATCAGATTAGATAAAAGAATCTGAGGATTTGAAACGTTAAACCTGGGGACTGAGAAAATGGCTCCAGAACGACCTGAGGACAATCTCGTCCCATACTGGTACCCTCAGCATGCAAACGCTGGGGAGCCTGAGGTGTGACAGGACACACTGGGCCAAAACGACAGGTGGCCTGATCTCACGCTTGCTGGCTAACCTGCCAGCCTGGCCAGATCACTGAGCTTCAGGTTCCCTTAGAGACTGTCTCAAAAGACAAGGAGGAGAGGGCCAGTGAGATGGCTTACAGGGTAAAGGTCCTTGCTTGACAACCTGAGCACTATCTTTAGAGCCCACGTGATAAACATAGAAAACAGACTCCCAGAAATTGTCCTCTGACCTTCAAAGAGACAGGAATGTGTGTGTGTGTACACATACAGAGAGAAAGAAGAAAGGAAAGAGTAAATAAATGTTTAAATGGGGGGGGGAGGGATCAGCTGGAGAATGATCAAGGAAGACACACCCATGCAGTAAACATATACATAGACACACAATATATACATTGTTGTTTGACCTCGGGGAGCTCAGTGCCTCTGGCCCACCAGGCCCCATGCTAACATTGAGTGGTGGCTGTGACAGAGAGCTGCAGGGGTCTGTGCAGATTCCACATACCTCACAAACATACCAAATCACTCTTACCACCATGTTAGCTGCTTCTTTCTCCTAAAGGGAAATACAGAAATGATTTCAGTGTATTCTATTTGTTCAATTCTGCTTAAAGTAAAACTGTATATTCTAGACAGGACAAACTGAAAACAGCAGCTCTGTCCTTGGTGACCGTGTCTCCTCTGATTCCGTTTCTTCCTCTATTAATTACTACTCTTTCCCTTTGCTCTCTGCCACTAAGCCCAGATTCAGCCTGAATCACAGCTTTGAAGAAATCGTGCCAAAGAGCACCAAGAACACCTTCACTGTCTACTGAGCTCCTGGAAATAGCCCTGCCCGGCACCGCTGAATCCTGACTGCGTACTAACTTGTCTGATGCACCTCTGGCCAGGATCCTGCTCTGCCTGTAAGTCCATCCCACCCGGGAGCGTCTGGACAAAATCAGCGAGCTCCCACTACAGCAGCTGAAGAGGGGAATCGGCAAAGACACTCCTCTCCTGAGTAAGGCAGAAATGCACTGCGGGGCCAGCAATAGGCAGCACACACACCTTCATGTCTGCCACCAGACAACTGTGCACAGAGCAGCTGCACTGCAGCCGGTCCTTCCCAAAGTGGGTGGACAGGCTCCACACACCTCAAACATGGCACAGAGAGGTCAAAGGTCTGGGTAATCCTGGTAGGTCAGAACAACTCACACCCCATGCTGAAGATCCAGTGTCTGAGCAATCAAGGAGCCCAAGTTCAGGAACACGTGAGAGAAAGCAGACACGAAGGACAACATCTGGATGTAAAGGGAAGTCTGCTCTGCATGGGAGCAAAGGGCACTTCACAGTGGCCAGTCCCCTGCTCACTGAGAGGCAGACCTCAGCCTGACTGCCCCTTCAGCCCCCAGTGGGACACGGCAGCTCCTTCCACTGGCCTGGCCTGCTTCTTTAACCAGCAGCCATTCAGATAGTTTCTACAGCAAGGCAGCATGGTGGTCGGGGCTGGGAGAAACAAATCCAGACCGCCGGTCGTAAGTCACAGGCCTCAGCAAGTTACCTGACCTTCCCATATAGTTAGTTCCCTCAGGAGACAATGTCAGTACAGACATTGACATCCTGCCTGTAAGCCCGCCCTCAGAAGGCAGAGGAAGATAGAGCAAGACAGTGTGAGGCCACCCTGCTTTGTATAAAATACAATCATATTTCATCCCCAAGCCAAATTAATTCAAGCACACAAACTGTAAAGGCTGTGAAGGGAGCTGGAGAGGCGGCTCAGCAGTAAAGCACTCTTACTGATCTTACAGAGGACCAAAGCTCAGTCCCCAATAGCTCACGAGCACCTGCAACTCTGAAATCATTGGAAGTTCTGTGGCACCTACACTCACACATGTGCGAGCCCACACACACACAAGCAATTAAAGGCAAAAAAAAAAAAAAAACAAACAAACCTCTAAGGACTGTGAAGATCAAAGAAGCTGTACAATCACAATAGTTGGCGCGCTGACCACCTTGCCTACGCTGCGGCAGTCCTGCTGCTCCCGTCCGGCTGCTCGCTGACCTAGTGCCCTCTCCTGTTGCCTGACACACCGAACCGAAACTAGCTGTAAGAGCTGGATTACGAAAAATGACATCTCTAACGCAACACTAAAATCTGATTTTCTTTTCTCTTTCTTTTCCTTTTTTTTTTTTTTCTTTCAAGACAGGATCTATGTAGCCCTGGCTGTCCTAGAACTCACTCTGTAGACCAGGCTGGCCTTGAACTCAGAGATCACCTACCTCCTACATGCTGGAATTAAAGGCATGCATCATCACTGTCTGGCCGAAAATCTGATTTTCAATAAAATGTCTTTAAAAACCATCTAAGTATCTGCTTCCAGAGTCTCACCGTGTGACTCAGTATCCGCATGTAGCCCAGGCTGTCCTGCCCCCCATGCCAAGAATACAGGCCGTACAGTCATGCCGTCTCCAGTAACACATGCAAAGCAAGCCTGTGAGGCAGAGCCGGAGCTTTAACCCCAGGAGCACA
This sequence comes from Pachyuromys duprasi, assembly GCA_028658305.1. Taxonomy (NCBI): domain Eukaryota; kingdom Metazoa; phylum Chordata; class Mammalia; order Rodentia; family Muridae; genus Pachyuromys; species Pachyuromys duprasi. Next base: position 1,798,612 of record CM053749.1, read on the forward strand.
GGAGTGGCCGTGCGGCAGCAGCACTCTTAGCTTTGGTGGTCTCACATCCCCACGGCTTCTGCCAGTATTGTGATTCCAATTACAAAAGTGTGTGTTCAGTTTCAGAACAAGTTCAAGTCGATTGTCTAGGTTGGCAAAGAGTGGGGGTGCAGGAAGGAGACACTCACCTCCGCCCATCTTGGAGGATGAGTCCACGCCTGACACTCCCTCCTACAACGCTGACACCCCATGTGTTGTGACTACTTTTTCCTGTCTTTGTAGAATGAACATTTTCTCATGCTAGGCTCTCCAAAATCAGTGTTTCTAACAACTGCATAACTGCGCCGACATCCTTCTGAATAGTCACTTTAAAGCAGCCTTCATGTATGGCACATGCTCACACATGTACATACCTAAGCAAACCTAAACGAAGAAGGCTGACTAAGCCAGCAGTGCTCAGAATATGGACACTGCTGCTGAGAAAAAAGTCCTGGTAGGTGTGACGAGAACACACTGCTGTTCTCCAGCTCCGGCAGGCAGAAACCACTGTGGATGGAGGTGTGGCTGGAGAAGAGGAAGGAAGTGGGGGTGGCCCAACACACTTTGCAAACTGCTGAAACAGTTGGAGAAGGAGCCGCAGCTAAACCTCTGTCAGTCTGGAAGCCACCACTTACTCCTGCTAAAACTGAAGCTCACTTGGAGCTTTTTGTTGACATCCCTCTGCTGCAGGGGTCTGTGAAAGAAACATGTCTCCTGCAACTCTTCTTCCCCGGAAGTGATCAAAGATGTCACTGCACACAGCTCTGAAAAACTCACAGCTTGCCGAGAAATCAAACAAAACAGGCTTGTACAAAAATCAAGCTACCCCAAGCCTTTCGCTATTCTGCTTAGAATATTAACATTCCCTAAGTGAGACAATCAATATTCCAACACACAAAATCTCTCAGCAGCACTAACTACCAGGAAAATCCCAAGACAAACAAATGAGCCCAGTAGTTCTTCACATACTACACACAACCAAAAGTTGTTTTTTCAAAGCTAATCCAACACCGAATTTAACCTTTCCCATAAAAACTAGCTAGTACTTTTTGTTTTTTTACAAAAATAAAAAAATGAAAATCATAATCCTTACTCATGGGAACAAGCAGATTGAAACACAGACCTATCAAGAGCCAACTGAAGTCAACGGTGGCTATCATTCAAACCTTATCAACAAAATCGTCACAGGGACCATTAAGTCCATACCAGATCCTCAGTAATATCAGGAACTTCAGATCATGCCAGCGAGCACAATCCAGCCACATACTCTACAGAACAAGCAAAGTCCAGTTTTCTGAGAGTGTGCATCCTCCTCCAGAGAGTGATACAGCGACTAAAACCCACACAGTCCACAGGCCCTAAAGTTCTGGGTTGGGGGAGGGCTGAAGAGTACTGTGGGTTTACAACTACATCAGGCTGCGCTCCCTGCATGGACTGGAGACATGGCTCAGAGGTTAAGAGCACTGCCTGTACTTCCAGAGGTCCTGAGTTCAGTTCCCAGCAACCACATGGTGGCTCACAACAACCATCTATAATGAGATCTGGTTCCCCCTCCTGGCATGCAGGTGTACACGCAGAGAGAACGTCGTATACATAATAAATACATAAATCTTAAAAAAAAAAAAAAAAAAGAGGTAAGCCAGTAACTCCTGTTGGACATGTCCCAAACAGGCAAAACTAAACCTTCAAATCTCAGGCCTGTGCAAAGGAAGGCAATGCCTGCTCTTATGTTCTAAGTTTTCTTGTTGGTTTTCATTAAAATACAATTATATCATTTCCCCTTTCTCTTTCCTCCCCACGACTCCCTTTCAAGTCCATGGCTCTTTTTGTCACCTATGTGTATCTGCACACATATATACAACCTGCTGAGTCCATTAGGTGGATTTGTGTGTATAGAGTGTGTATGGAACTGACCACTTGGTCCTAGACATCAATGAGGGCCTCCTTGCTGAGCAGATGAACCTTCCTGGCCACTGTCTCAGCGCTCCTTAGCTGACAGTAGTTCTCTACCTAGGGGTGGGCCCTATGAGATTGCAGAGACCATTACAGAAAACCACAATTGGTCAAACTGCAGAGAACAATTGATTTCGGGGTGCACAGCCCCAGTGGACACATCTGCAACACAGCTCCTACACTTAACGCTCAGGGAGCTCCTCAGAAGAGAGGGCAGACACACTGTTAAGACCAGGAGATCCACTCTGAGAGTATGTCTTTTCAGAATGACAGAGAAGCTTCACTCATAACAGCTCAACAACATGGCTGCCTCAACAAAACCTGAACAAGGAGGAAACCAACAAACCTGTCATCATGTTCTAATTTCCTTGCAAGTAGGCAACACTAAGGGACTCCACAGGGCAACATTGCCAGCTCAGAGGCCTGCTCCATTCTCTCAAGGCACTGTCTTTGTGGTCAATGCAGATCAGTACCCAACTGCCAGATTAAGTAATCTTTGTCTTGTCTGAGCAGATCAAGTTGGAACTGGAACACACAGAGGAGCCAGGCCATTCCCGGTAATGCTGAGCACACAGGGCAGAGTAGAGCTGGGACCTATGCAGGGACACTGACACCAAATCACAAGCCTGAATACCACACACAGGTGAAAGTCAAACACCTCAGCAGAATTGGCCTCTTGGCTAAGCATGCCACCACTTCCACCTGAGGTAAGTGAAAGAGCTGGTAACAAATCATGATTTAAACAAAAGCTCACGTGTGGAAATGGCTGCAAAATAAAAAAGCCAATCCACCATGACTCCTCCCAGGAGCACAGACTGTAAACGGGAAGTCATGGGAAATACAGTTGTTAAGCGTCCTTTCCTTTAAAGCCCGTATAGCTTTGTCAAATTCATCTTTAACTGTCCCTTCTATCCCTGATTTGGGATGAAGATGGCCATTAAAAAAAATGCTGGAACAGAAAAAGAAAACTCATCCACAAACTAAAAATATTGGCTGACTATGACTTAAAAGAATCACTAAATGGCTGGAGAGATGGCTCAGTGGTTAAGAGCACTGACTGCTCTTCCAAAGGTCCTGAGTTCTAGTCACATGGTGGCTTACAACCATTTGTAACGGAATCTGATTCCCACTTCTGGTGTGCGTGAAAACAGAGCATTCATAAAATAAACAAATCTCTGTTTTAAATAATAAATGAATGAATGAATAAATAAATAAGTCACTAAAATTTTCTTACAGAGGTGGTGCTGAATGCTAACTCTGTGAACAGCAATTTCAATGTTATGTATCAAAAACCTTAACAAAATTAATGTCCCTGATTTATAGCCCTACCACAGGTTGGACGTCCTTAGCCCAACCTGAAATGCTCCCAAATCACCTCCTGACCACAGGAGACAAACTTTCACAAACAAACTAAAATATTATGCAAACTATCTTGATGCTATTTGTCTAAGTTGTGCATGGAACATAAGTTGTGCATACTTTCAAGTTTAGAGTTGTATCTTAGGAGATTTACGCAGATGTTCTAAAAACACACACACATACATACACACAAACACACACACAGCAAACTCCAAAACATAATTATAGTCCCAAGCATTTCAGATAAGGACCATTTACCTTGCTAAATGTGTCTAAAATAATGATGAGGACAAATATTTTTACATTCAATAATGTTCAATAATATTTAAATACGTCAAAACCCAGAGATAACACAAACATCCATAATACAGAAATAAGTCTACCCAGTATTAACATTATGCTGTATAATGCTAAGTAGAAAGAGTCAGAGGCTACAGAGAGAGCTCAGGAAAATGTCTCACACATAAGCAACAGCAGTAACCAAAACCCATGTAAAGATAGGTGTGGCTGCACACAAGTGAAATCCCAGCAACAGGGGTGTAGAAACAAGCAGGGTACTGGGGCTTCCTGGCCAGCCAAGCCTAGTCTAACTGGTATGCACCCAAGGCTGACCTCTAGCCCCCACATGCATGCACCCACACAAAATCCACTCACTAAGTCTCATACGTCATCCCATTAAAAAAAAACAACTATGTACTTTGTTTGAATGTATAGATTGTAAAAATCTAAAACACTAAATCAGTAAGAATATATTCTCCTTCTTTATGACTCCTTGTCCTTAGAATTTATTAGTGATTGTGTATGGCCTTTATAGCCCAAGGAAAACAATGACTAAAACGTTTATTTTCTACAATAATTATTCACTCAATGTACCTTTGTATTAGGAAATCTATGAAATAGACCAAGTTCCTTGAAATACACTGTTGAAGCTCTATTTTTGTGCTCTTAAGAAACAAGGCCTGAGGGAGCAGAGTTTTCAAACTAATTTCTAAACTTCCTAACACCCATAGACAGTACCCTACTCTGTTACCTCATTCAGTGAAGACAGAAGAGATTTTTAAGGCAAAACCAAGGACTCCTTGTTGTCTTGTTTCAAATTTAAAAATATTTCTTACTGTAACAAACTGCTCGTGTGAATTCCAGTTTGTGTGGAAGTGGCTTAATGCAGTAAGGCAAGGGGCAAACCTGTGCCTTAGCAGGCAGGCACTTGCTGCCAAGCCTGACCATGTGAGTTCAACTGCCAGGCACCAATGATGGAGAGAGAAAACCAACTCCTACAAGCTGTACTCTGGCCTACACACATGCATAAGCACTAGCACAAAAGTGCTACACACACACACAATTTAAACAATTAAAAAGAGGAACCAGAATTACTGGGAATCTGTGTACCTAGGGTTCTTTTTACGTCTGCTGTATTATTAAAACCTCACACTGGCCACTTACTGAGAAGTAAGACAGCAGGGACAGAGGTAAGTGAAGGACTCCCTCTGCCTCCTTCCCACCCGGACTAGGAAATTTTCCTAAAATAATGCAGTGCTTCCGTTTTACCCAGGCCTCACTAATTCGCAGAGAAACCAAAGCACTACAGTAGAGCCCTGGGCACCTCTGGCTTCCTCCAGTTCTGACACATTATGGAAGAACTGGACCCTGGGAACAGAAGGACACGCAGCTGCAGCAACGCTCACCTGCTAAGCATTACTGAACAGTAGTTCTGGAGATGCTGAGAGTCTGTGTTTAAGTTAGGACAGGAACTTACGGGCAAACTACACACATACAGGCTCAGGTCATCACCAGTCAACTAAAACTGGAACAACTTGAAAACAGCACCCTACCATTTCATACCATCTGTGGTCTGAAGACGCATCCCAAACCCAGCAAAGGAAGCAGGTCGAGAAAAATTCAGGCAAGTTCCAGTTACTTCTTAGAAGTTTATCCTTTTCCAAAGTGCAAATTTAATGTATTTTGCAAACAACATTTTTCCATTTTTTCAAAAAAAGCAGTTTCCTTCCTAAGGGGATTGGTAAATATTCGTCAGGTAAGAGAATCTGTCCCTGAAACCAGACTAAACACTGTCATTCAAATCTTTCTAGCACTATCACGCTCCTTCATGCCAACAGAAAACTATTTAGCCCACAGAGAATTAGGTAACTCAGAGCACTAACTTTAAAATCCAGTCTCTCTGCTCTTCCTCAGTGTTGTACATCATCATCAAAGAGACCCATATTCTCTTGTGACACACTGCATGGCACTTATCCATAAACACATCAACACATTGTCCTAGACCCAATGAACTTTCACAGACAAGCCTTACTGTCCTGCACTCTCTCCAACCCAGAACCAGAGTTAAATAGTGAACCAAGTTTCACAGAACCTCCAACCTTTCCTCCAGCTATGCAACACAGAGTGAAAGACAACACAAAGGCACTTGGAGCAGGCTCACGCAGTGGGTTTAGGTTCCATTTTTCAGTGTCCCCTGGTAAGCTCCTCTCCTCCTATCTCCACAGGTCCACCTTAGGAGTGGCCAGAACTCATTTACTGAGCAACTACGCAGAGCCAAATGGCAGAGCAGTGGGAATGGCCCCTAGGGCCTGAGAAGCCATGCAAGTTCCCTCAACAGACTGTCACAGCAGTGACGGCCAAGACAGCTGGACAAATAACACCGTAAGTCGGTGTGGAAGCAACCAAAGCCACCCAAGGGTCCCCTCTAGCTTTTCAGCCTTCTTCCCAGAGACTCCAAGGCTAAGCAAGACTGCAAGGTTAGTCCCTAACCCTATTATTCTCCTTAGTAACCACATCAGGTCTAAACACCTCCCACCAGACCAACCAGGAAGATCTGTCTCAGTTGTTTACCTCTCCTTGCAGGAGCAGATATTAAAAAGAGAGGTGGTCTTTCCATTAAATCTGACTTGGGGTTTCACAGAAGGCATCCCAGAGAAATCTCTGGGTGTACTTGAGCTACAAATTGAAACCATGATGTAGGAAAGCGGCTTTCCAGGAAAGACACCTTAGAGACTGCACTGTGATGGGACAGTGTCACAAGTGTAACACAGATTCAAGGTATCTTTCTCTCAGGCCTGGCCAGCCCTAACTCCAGCTTCACCACACAGCTTCCAAGTCACCATCCTGACTGTTGTCAGCACTGTCGACACCCGTCACACACAGCACCACACACACTTCGCAGTACAACACCTACACCATTAGCATCATCACACTGTGCGTCAGGGTCTGTGTGACCACGAAGTCACTAATCTGCATGCCCACTGGTTAGGTAACTTCAGTTGTTGTTCAAATCATGTCTGTTTTATTCAGTTCTGTAACCCAGGTACAGTATCTAGACAAATAGTAACTGTTAGGTATAGCCTCTACCCAAAACACAGACACATTTTATTAAATGAACAAACGGAAACAGACAGGAGCTGGCAAAGGGGTCTCAGGTAAAGGGACGGCAATCAAATGACTGCAGAAATGATCTCCAGCTGCAAAATGACCTGACTGGAAGGGCAAAACTGAGCTGGGAAACAGCTAAGGAGACACTGGAAATGGTATAGAACTGAGGGCCACCAGGATCTGGATGGCGATGGTGAGGATGAAGTAGAAGACACTCACTGTAGAGGCAGAATCCGAGAACATAGTGCCCAGGGCAAGGCAAAGACACCTGGAGAATGAGGAGGCCGAGAGCTGGTAGTGCCAACCTCAGGCTGGGATGGAGGACAGCTCTAGCTGTGCTGGCGGAGTGGAGGATTTCCTTCTAGCTCTAAAACTGTGACTGAAAAGCAAGTAAAGTCCAGCCCAGCTTATTAAAATAGTGTGTTTTCTATGAACCGGCTTTTAAAAGTCATTTTAATTGATGAAGACACTTCTTGGGTGCACATACTGTAATCAGGCAAGACTACCACCTAAGGATACAAATCCAAAGCCAATAGCCTTCAGGAAGTTGCCTGAAAAAGTAACCACGCCAACAGCCTAGGAAAATCAGGCCCACTGAGGCTGTGATTTGACCAGCTGCCATGTGTAGGCAATGCTTCTGAAATGCTGACTTCACCCAACAGTAAACCCTGCAGGCCAGTCTGCCATTGAGAGGTAAACAGAAATGTACAAGCAGGCCCTTACTCCTGAAAACACAAAAAACATCACGGCCCATGGACAGATCAGGCCCAGTCACAGAGTTGCTATCAGCAGCAGACTGGGGATCTCAGCATACGAAAAGGACAGAAACCTGATTCACAGGGAAGAGCCTAGCTGAGCACGGGCCAAAACGTGGAGGCGCCGAGGGCAGTTCTCAGGAGGCTCTTGAAGTGACAATGAGAGATAAGTGTTCAGGGAAGATAGCTTCTCCTACCGATAGCAAGAAAAGGTTACCCAAGGGGTGAAAGAGTACAAAACAGACATGCAGGAGAGCAGATGGGAAACAATTCTGTGAAAATGACACAGGTCAGTCCTGGCCCATCCCAAGCAGACCACACTTCAGTGAGCGCTCCCCAGGCCACTGGACCTCATGGACTAGACAGTGTGGCTTTTCCCAAACCAAAACAGAAAGCCAACACATCCCAAAGTTGGTACCATGCCCTCCTTCCTTTACAAATGCTTTATAGAAGGTGCAGCTATGCTGCGTCTACCTCAACGGCCTTCCACACACTTAGTTCTCTTACCACTGACCTCATCCTCCCTCAACTCCCTGCCTTTGAGACTGGCTCAGCCATGCTTGTGAGAGGCACCCCCTACTGCTCTCTGCCTCCTGCCCTAGAAGCTATCTCTATTCCTGTCAGAAAGCAATCATTCCGCAGAACACCAACGTGAACTAGCTTCCAAGCACCTAAGGTCAGAAACCTGGTTTCCGCTCTCTTTTCTCTGCTACCCTCTACCCCAGGGCCTCCAAATAGATGGAAACTTCAGGAATACATGAATAAGGCGACATTTATCCTCCCAAATCTACTCAGCCTTTCTATCCAAGTAGATCTAAGATTTTCGTCTGCACATCTTGGGGTGTACCTGCATCCTGAACAGCAGGATTTTGTTGTATTTTGAGGAAAGCTCTCACTACAGTCTCACTTGCTATGAAAGTCAGGCTAGCCTTAAGCTCATAATCCTCCAACCTTAGCCTCGAAAGTGCTGGGATTACATGTGTGTGCTTTCACACAGGCTTCTCTTCTCACTGTGCAACTTAGGCTGGACTTGAACTTTGTTCCTTCCTACCTCTGACTCTCAAGTACTGGGGTTACTTGGTGCTGAATTAGTTTTTTTACAAAAAAAATATTTCAGCTAAAAACTCTACAATGTAGTTGAGATACCACTAAACTAGGCTTTTAGTATCTCTAACCTATGTGTTAATGTCAGAAAATTAAGGCTGCATAGGAAATTAATTCACTCATCCTTTTTCATCCCCGACAGCATACTGAACTGGTGCTCAGGAAGGTATGAGAGAAAGGAAATCGTGTCTTATTTAGTGCCAGGGCCTAGGACTGCTCAGTATCCCCAATAAACTTTTTCTTAGTTTCACTTTCAACATGAGGGAAGCATCCTCACAGAAGAGTGGATTGTTCAGTAAAAAACAGCACAAATGTCCTGCGATTTTAATTCAGACACTTACAAGGCTTCCTTTTAGGATTATATGACTAAGTTACATGATCACCCTATAAAGACCTATGTATATCTGTTCTATAAAAGTTATTGGGTATTCTAAACCAATGGTTCTCAACCGGTGAGTTGTGACCCCTTTGGGGTTGAATGACCCTTTCAGAGGGGTCATCTAAGAACACCGGAAAATACAGATATTTACATTATGACTCATAACAGCAGCAAAATTATGGTTAGGAAGCAGCAATGAAAATAGCTTTATGGTTGGGGGTCACCACGACATGAGGAACTGTACAGGTCACAGCACTGGAAGGGTGAGAAATGCTTTAAACTAATGTATCATGCTGCAATCATTTATTAAAAGTTAATCAGAAGGGCATAAAGGGATAAAATTTTTGCATAAAGTAAAATAACTGGCTGCACAAAATTTTAAAAATCAAAAAGTGGTAGTAAAGGTTCTAATCAGAAAGTCTTGAAGATGGGACTATTAAGTCAGTGCTGGGCTGTGCTCTTGATTTTTCACCCAGCTTCAATATATGACCTTGGGAAAGCCATGTAATTTCTTTCATTCCTGTCTGTAAAATGGGACAATTTTACACAGACGGTCAAATAGAAGAATGCCATGTATTTGGTGTTCTTTCAAAGAAACTTGTCTAATTAGTACGTTTCAATCACCACACGTACAGAACATTCTTCTTCAAGAACCCAATTCCGAGAGAAATATTTAAGCAGACGTTGAAGACAGATTTCCTGAAGGCAATGGTCTTATAAATCTTAAAAGCACTGTAACAAGATCAGAAATTAACAAACTGATTACATAATCCTTGACAACCTGAGCGGATACCAACTGTGGTAAGTTAAGGACTTGGGACAGTGTCCCAACCCCTGCGAAGAATCCAACCTGAGCCTTTTGATGTTGGACTGGAAGCTGGTGGAAACTCGGCAGAAAGCCTTACACGTGTAGGTTCCATTACTTACTTCACCTCAACCCTGACAAAACGCTTCAGGCCCTGCGGTGGCTTCCTCAGAGCGCCTAAGACTTGGAGAAGCCTGACAGCCCGGAGGCCCTCCATCCTCTGACTTCTTCAGGAGCCCCGGGGCTAAAGCCTCCTTCAGGGCGTCCATGACCTGAGCTCAGGGCGAAGCTCCGTCAATACCACAGTCAAGGAAGCCCAGCACACAGGGATGCCACAGCAAAGGGCGGCAAGGTGTCTGTTTTTATTTAAATGGTCCGGAAAGAAATCAACAGGCGACGTCTACGGAAAAGAACGGCGTCTCCCAACCCGAAAAAAAAACTGCTAGCGGTCCCCGGGGAGCCGCACGGCTGCCCCTTCCGCGGCCCGGCGCCCTTCTCCACGGACAGCCGCGTCCCCGCGCTCACACCCGGGCGGCGGCCGCCCAGCCCAGCCGCGGGACCCCGAGGCCCGCGGGGAAACTGAGGCCCGCCGCGGGCGCGGCGACGACTCCCGCGCCGCCGCAATCCCCGGCAGCCGCAAGGGCAGGGCCGGGCGGCGCGAGGCCCGCAGGCCGGCCGAGCTCGGGGCCGGGGTGGCGCCGCGGGCCGCGTCCTCCGCGCAGGGAGCCCCGGGCCGAGCGCGCAACTTACTTTCCGCCCGCGGCGGCGCCCGCCCAGCCCCGCTGAGGCGGCCGCCGGGGAGAAGCGCGGGCCCGGCCCACGCTCCTGCCCGGCGCGCCGCGGTCGCCCTACCTCAGCCGGCAGGCGGGCGTCCGTCCGCAGCGGCCGCGGCGTCGACAACTCCCTCCCGGCCGCCGGAACCCCGCACCCAGCGCTAATCATAATACCGAGCGGGCGGCCGGGGGTGCGGCCGCGCTGCGCATGCGCGGGCCCGACGTCACCATGACGACAGCGATGGGGTGGGGTCTCGTGTGGGGGCGGGGCCTGGCCCTGGCGGGGCGGGGCGGGGCTGGCCGGGCGCACCTGCAGGCCCGCACCGGGACTGCTGGAGGGCTTCGCGGTCCCGGCCAAGCGAAGGAGAGCAGGGCTGTCACAGGAGGAACCGGCAGGACGACGGACAGCGGCAGCGCTTAGCCGCTCCAGCCCCAGCTTTCAGAGGGTATCTGAGTGCAGGTCAGGGGACACAGGCCTTTCTCCCTAAATGGTTCACCCCAAGCAATGAGAGACAGCAAAACGAATACACATAGCACAAACATGCATACACATAGCACATACATATGCGCGCTTTTTTTCCCTTTACTGTCTCTTCTCTCTGGGAATCCATCTGAAAATTTTCTGTGGATTTTATTACTACTTGAACAGAAAGGAGCCAAGCTCAGCACCTGACTGCAGGCTTCCCTCCAGAGGCAGCAGAAGACACTGGCAACATGCAGGCAGCGTCCAAAAGAGTACACATCCGGCGTTGATTTGAAGTACACATCAGGATTTAACCTGGCTGTTCGAGGCTCTGCTCCAAGATGGCTCAGGAATGGACCTTACTCGGGGTAGGACGAGAGAGAGGGACTCCCAGCTCTCACTGCTGAGAAGGTGCTGAGCCATGAGGACTAGTCTTCTGGAGTGCCTGCAGGGGAGTGCCAAGAAGCCGGGTGCCAGCTCTCTCGCGCCTGCTTTTGCTTCTGTGTTCCCTTACCCCTTAAGACGATCTCCAGCAAAGAAAGACACGAGCAAAATGAACTTCTTACATGTCCAAGCCTGGCTCAACTGACTGCACCAAGTAATCTGAATGGCTGTAGCGTCTCCGTGGAGCACTGTGCTGCCTGCCAGTGGCTCGGTGGCTCAGTGGCTCCGAAACAGGGGGAGTAGGAAGGTGCGCTCCGGCATAACAAGCTTTTCTGAAGAAATGTGGACTTGCACTCTCAGTTAACCTAATGCTCCAGCACAGGGCAGTGGTGTGCACAGTCTCGTGAAAACAGGGGAAAGCCTCCACACTGGCCTTTCTCCTCCAGGCCTCACCTGCAATCGCTTTGACTCAAGATCATGAAAGGACGGTGTCATTTGGACATGGAAGGTTTTTCCTTTTGTTTCTTTTTGTGTGGGTGTGTCACAACTTCCATGTAGAAGTCAGAGAACAACTTACAGGAGAGGTAGTTCTGTCCCTCTGTCCCTCCACCACATGGGCCTTGCGCTCAAACCCTGGTCAGTAATCCTGGCAACAGGCACCCAGCTGCTAAGCCACCTTGACAGCTCTGCCAGGGAGGTTCTACTTTAGACACACATTGAGGAAGAGCTTCAAAGTAGGACTTGCACAACTTGCTCTTTTGCTGAAAGACCACGACCTTTGGCCTCTGGGAGCTGTCACTGTGGCCAACAAAGGAGGAAAAGCACCACTCTAATGGCCTCCCAAGGGAAGTCCAATGGTCAAGCTTGAACCCTAAAGGGTAATGCAGGACAGTGGCCACATCGCGTGAGCCCTTGAAAATGGGGGTTTGGCCTGGAGAGATGGCTCAGAGGTCAAGAGCACTGGCTGTTCTTCCAAAGGTCCCGGGTTCAGTTCCTAACACCCACATGGTGATTCACAACCATCAATAATGAGATCTGGCACCCTCTTTGGTATACAGGTGTACATGCAGGTAGAATCCTGTATACATAATAAATCTTAAGAGAAAAGAAAAAAAGAAAGAAAGAAAGAAAGAAAAGAAAAGAAAAGAAAATGGGGTGTTCATGCTGTTGCAATGTAACTCACATTCTGACCAAAACAAAACACTGAAGTGAGTCAAAATTATAAAGTGATTTAAATGAAGTCGGCTTCAGTTCTCTTCCTAGGTAAACCCATGATACCGTCCACACATCTATCACTCTTCTGCGGGCTTCCCTGGAGGCTGCTGGCAACAAGGTGACTCATTTTCAGCTCCATACTTTCTGTGCGTTAGTTAACAGGATAAGATTGTGCTTAAGCAATGTCTAAAATATTTAACTACAAATTCAGGTATTACTGCTTTACTTGGCTTTTAATCAAATTTGCTTAGCTTAATGAAGAAACCCCTTCTCAAATTGGCCCACAGGCTTGCTTTACCTCACACTGCTCTTTAAATGTTGGGTCTTTTATGGGCGTGCAAGAAGCTTTAATTAGAGACACGATACAACATGACAAGACAGAGCTTGCCGGCTTGTGTTACAGTCTCTGATTCAGCTCTCACAAACAGCGGAGTGGTGACTATTTGAAGAAGAAGTTGTTTTTTAGACGAAAACTGGGGAGGCACAAAGAATTAGATCAAGATGTGAAAACCCAGCAGATTAGTGAAGAATCACAGTTCTCTTCTTGACCCTCAAAAGTGATGTGTTTAACAAGGTTGCCTCACTTCTCATCAGTTACAAAAAATGTTTTAAAAAATAAGTATTTTTAAAGCAGTAGATACTGGTTATCCACCTACAGCGACTATTTCCAGTTATGATTGATTTTCTTTTGCATTTTCAAGTAGTCATTTTGCACATTAACACACTTCTAAATGTTCTAATGCGTTTGTAAGTCCTGGCTTCCTCCCCGTTCACAGAAATATTTCTTCATTGGAATGGCCTCAAGAGCCTTCCTTCCTCACTCTGGCATCAGCTGACAGCTACCTTTCTTATCACAGGTGTAAAGCGATGTTGTGAGCGTGCATGTGTGCTCCTGGGCGTGTGCCTGGGCATGTGTGCCCGCCTGAGTGTGCATGTGTCCTGTGTATATGAGAGTGTGTGCATTCTTCTGTGCATGTGTGGTGTATGTGCATGTGTGTGTATGTGAGTTTGCTGTTTCTCACCACCACACCTTTTGTCTGTGTATTAACTAGAACTGTTTTCCCTTTTTCTCTTATACATACCTGTAGTTGCCACTATTAAGTGACGTTTCTTTTCACAGAGGTCTCTTCTCTGGTTGAGGAATTTTAGAGTTTGTTGTAAGTTTCGTCCTGAAGGAATACTGGATTTGGTCGGATGTTTTTTCTGTGTGTATTCACACAGCCATGTGGTCTTTGCCTAACTGATGGTATGTAGCATTAATTGCCAAATGCTAAACAAACTGTGTGCTCCTTGGATAAATCCAGCTCGATACTTTCTAGATGTTGCTGGATTCAACTTGCTGGTACTTTAAAGGAATGTTTTGTTTGTGCTCACACACTGTCTTTCAGTGTCTTTGGTCTCATAGAACCAGCAAATCTGTGTCTCCTCCTCTTTTTCTGAAAACGCTTGCTAACATTTATTATTATTTCTTCTTCAGGACTCTGACAGGATTCACCAGTAAAGCCCAGGCTTCTTCATGGCAAAACTTCCAGATAGTGATTTAGCTTCTTCACTTATTCTGTTCTGACTTTCTGTTTCTCCTCAAACGAGCTTAGTTTGTGTATTTCTGAGAATATCAATTATATTTCACTTAAAATGCCTATTTTTTCCTAACACCACCTCTCAGCAGTCTCTTTCCCCTGCTGGGCTAATGGCAACATCACTCACTCACTTGCTAAGATTTTTAAAATTTTTTTCTAGGAGTCAACTTTTTCTTTTACCGTTTTGCACTTTTTTTTTACATTTTTATCAATGTCCTTTCAATTATTATCATCTGTTAGGGGTTTAATTTGATTTCTCCTAAGACCTTTCTTTTGTGAGTCATTAGAAGCTACATTTACTATGGTATATACTCATATAGACCTATAGGATAGGAAGGTCATGCTGAAATCTACACACCTAGGGAAGATATACAAGAAGGAGGACCCAGGTTGGTATGATCAATGCTCGTATAGATGAACAAATGGGATGGACATTGAATGGAGGAGAAAACAAGCAACAGGACGGAGCATACCAAAGAGGGCCTCTGAAAGAATCAATATAGCAATGTATCAAAGCAGATATTAAGACTCACAACCAAGCCTTCGGCAGAGGGTGGGAAATAATAATAAAAATAGGGGAAGTTAGTAAGACTTGGGAAGAACAAGAGCTCCACAAAGACCAAACTGAGCAGGGCACAGGGGTCTTTTACGGGACAGTTTCTCCAACCAAGGACCATGTATGGATATGGCCTAGAACCCCTGCTCAGATGTGGCCCAGGGTAGCGTGGTGTCCAACTGAAGACCCTAGTAAGGAGAACAGGGACTGTTTCTGTCATGAACTGGATGGCTGGCTCTTTGACCCTCTCCCATACACACCAGGGAGTAACAGCCTGGCTAGATCCCAGGGGAGGATATTGCAGCCAACCTGGAGGAGACAAGATGAACTGGGGTCGGATGGAAGGGGAGGAGATCTTCCCCCGTTGGTGGACTTGGAGGGGGCGGGAAGGAGATGAGGGAGGGATGGGGAGAGTGGGAGGGAATGAGGAAGGGGGCTACGCCTGGGATGCAAAGTACCTAACCTGTGATTGATATAAAAATAAATAAATTACATTTCAAAAAAAGAAGCTACATTTACCTTGAAATTTTACTTCACCACTTCCCCTACATGTTGAGGGGCTATGGTTTTGTTTCTGGTCCTTTCACGGGACTTCTACTTTGCTGTGTGATTGTCTCAGGACCATGGCTTCTGTAAAGCCTGTTGCTTAGTCCCCAGAATTTGAGATTTCAGTTATTTCTGCCCCCAAGCTCTATTATTGTGTCATTCTCAGAGAACATGGTGATTTTGATTTTCTGAAAAATATTGGGCTAACTTTGATAAGCCCTTCCTTCTAAAATATGAATGAAACCTGTTTATACGAGATGTCACTCCTACAATTATGTAATACTGAGAATGAAATTATATGATGGGCCTCCTATAATCAGGAGCCCCTCCTCCAATAAGGGGGTGGGCAGGAGAGAGCAGAGAAATACTAAGCACAAGAAGAAGTCTGGGTAGCACAGCTTTCAATGTGGAAGAGCCATATAGAAGGGACCAGAGGAAAGCTGTGTCACTGCTAGGCAAGGGCCAGGACACATGACATCATTCCTGCACCTGTTAGGAACCAAATTTTTTTTTCAACAAAGTGAATGAGCTTGGAAGCAGCTTCTTTCTGGAGCCTCAGACCCCAGTCATTGTAGTGAGATACTAAGCATCAAATATGTGTTTTCACACTGCCAAGCTTGCAGAAATTTGTTGTGCAGCAATAGGAAATTAATATAACATAGGGGGGCATAGTGGTACACACCTGCAGTCGATGCACTTGGGAGGCATGGTCAGAGGCTCTGTTGAGGAGGTCATGGTCAGAGGCTCTGTTGAGGAGGTCATGGTCAGAGGCTCTGTTGAGGAGGTCATGGTCAGAGGGTCTGTTGAGGAGGCATGGTCAGAGGCTCTGTTGAGGAGGTCATGGTCAGAGGATCTGTTAAGGAGGCATGGTCAGAGGATCTGTTGAGGAGGGTCCTGTGCGCTGTGCCCTCAGAATCTGATTTCAGTGCCCTGAGATTTGGTTATGGCCCTGTCATGGGCACTGTTATGTGTATTTCACCATCTCCTGCATCTACGTGATGTAAAGAATGCTCACCAGTTATTCCTGATTGGTTAATAAAGGTGTGGAAGCCTGTGCCTGGGCAGAAGAGAGATAGGTGTATTAATCTCCTGCATTTAATTAATATACACAGAATAATCATTCTACAAGGATCAACAACTCTAAGGTCATCCTTGACTACCTAGTGAATTTAATGCCACCCTGAGCTACATGAGACCCTGTTTTAAAACAAAAACAAAGAACAGGATAGAGAGAGGAAGAGAATAGAGAGTTTGTGTGTGTATGTGTGTTTTTAAGGCAAATATGGTTTTATTCTGTCAAAATTGTAAGTCCTACCTTCTGGCAGAGTTAGAAAATCAAATAAGGTTTGAGATTCTGTGTAGACATCAGAAGCCCCATGCTTTGAGATTTTAATTTGTAGCATATGCAGTATCTGCTCAACGGCTAGTTACACCCTCCGTGTTAGCCAAGGTCTGGGCTCTGAGCTCATGTCCTATCACGTGGATATTTCCTGCATCTGGCTCAGAACATGGAACACGACAGTCAACCTTCGAGTATTTACTGGTAGTGAGCACTAGTGAACAGACAGCTTTCCATGTGACTGTGAGTAAGCGCTCGAGCTGGCCCGTGAGTCTGGTGTCCACCTCGAGGAGTCCCACCAAAAACTTTTGGTTACACCTCACTGGCCAGGTGCGCCACATGACCAACTGGACTTCCAAGAGAGATTGAGAAATTAGCTTTCAGGTAACCACACACTCTCTTAGCCCAACAAGGGAAGGAGAATGCTGACAGGGAAAAGAGGAGGCTGGACTTTGAGTTAGGTGGCGCACAGACTTCACATCTGGTCAAGAGGCTGTCAGGGCCCTCCCCACCAGAGTCTTCCCCAAGCGACTGCCTCAGCGTTCACAGCTCAGGTCTTATAGGCATGGCCTCATAGTCAATCTTATATGGAAGAAAGCTCTCAGAGGGTTCTTCTGTGGTCTGCTTTCACTTGCAGACTGAATACTGAAGGAGAGAGAGATCAGAGAGGCCTAAGCTTTCTAAGAAAAAATTTAATAATTAGACTTGAGAAAATCAGGGCCAACAGTGAGGCCGTTGGTTGGACAGCCCTTGTTGAGACCGTGGTCATGGGCTGTTCTGTTACCCCGAGCAGTCACTGTGGCTCAGAGGTGGTGTCTGTCTTGACGAAGGTGAGACTGGCCTTCCCCATTTCATGCAGACAGGAGGTGACAGGGTGCCTGTCGGTGCAGACCCCGTGGCTGAAGCTGGCATCTGACGAGCGAGCAGAACCGGGCTGAGCCATCTGGGCACAAATGTTGAAACAGCTGACCTCATGTCCTAGGGGCAGCCTTGCAAATACAGCTTTTCTTCTTTCTAGCTCATGGTTGTGCGAATGCTCATGTGCCTGCAGGTGTGCACAGAAGTGTGTGTGCATGCTGAGGACAGAGGACAAGCTTGCCTGTCATTCATTCTTCAGGTCCCATTTGCCCTGCCTTAGACAGGATTGTGCTAGGTGAAACCCACCGAGTCTTCCAGGCTGTCTGGCCAAGGAGCCCAGGGTCTGCCAGCCTCTGCCTCCCCACCACTGTGGTTATGAGGCCACAGCTAGCATTTTTACTGGGAGTGAAGTCATGGCCATCCCTGGGTGGCCCAACCCCAGCAGCTTCAGAACCAGGACCACCTAGATCTGTGAAATCAACGACAAAGGCAGAGTAAGAAGAGTGGGTCTGGGACTCAAGACAACCCCCCAGAAATGTAGCCCTACCTTTACCATCAACACCAACCCCTGCTCCCAGGCTGTGTTGCAGAATAATTAATCTCTCGTTTCCTGGCTTTTTTTTTTTTTTTTGGCCAGGGTATCTAGGTGGAATTCAGCTGTGGGCTAAGGCAGTGGGTTTGGGACTAGCTTTTGTTTTTCTCATACAAAAGGACAGCTGCAGCTGGCTCTGGCCTCCCCTTTTCCTTCCTCCCTGGCTGTGGGCATACTGCCTGGAACTGGGAATGCTCCCCTGAAACTGTGAGGGTCACGGCGATGCTGGCTCTGGACCCCACGAGCGGCTGAACAAATGCTAACAGCTGCCTGCTCCAGACTGTCCGTTCTGTGTCTAGATGGGAGGCTGTCCATTGTGTTGACCTCTAGCTGAAAGCAGTTCTAGCCGACACAGCAAAGCTGAACCGCCTTGTGTCCTGGACAAGCAGGAAGAAGGCATATATAGCAAGGGTGTTCTCCATCTCAGTCATGTATCAGGAAGAGGACATGGGTCCTAGGTTTCCCGAAAGCAAGGGGAATAGCAGGTGACTACAGCCAGATCAAAAAGACTTGGAAGCGACGAAAAGGAACTTCTGTTGACCAAGAAGGAAGCAGGAAGCAGTTTGAGCACTGAAAAAAAGATTACAAATTAGAAATTAGTAAGAAGTGGGTAAAGAGGGCTAAAACAGGACGGATTCCCTGATTTTCAACGGAAAGGCCTAGGGGAGTGTTCCACCATCAACATGCTTGCTGTGAAGGCAGGAAGTCCTAAACAGAACCCAGATAGAAATGCTGGGTGTTCTGGTGTGTGCTGTGACCCCCCGAACTACGGGGACAGAGACAGGAGGTGCCTTGGCGCTCGCCGGCCTTCCCAGGGCTCCACCCATGTTCCTGTGTACCCATACCCACACACACATGAACATGCTTACACACACACATGTTCCCTCCTGTGTATCCACACATACACACACATGAACATGCTTACACACACACATGTTCCCTCCTGTGTATCCACACATACACACACATGAACATGCTTACACACACATGTTCCCTCCTGTGTATCCATACCTACACACACATGAACATGCTTACACACACACACACACACACACACAATCACAAGTTCTTTATAGGAGAACTTTAGCTGCTAAAGATGGAAGGGGAGACAGGTTAGAAAGCCATGACTCTGCAGCACCTCTGAAATGTCAGACTGGTCATTAGCTGTCACCCAGTACTGGGTGAAGTTAACTGAGCCGTCCAGAAAGGGTGGAACAGGCTGAACCTGGACCTGTGCTGCCGCTGTTGTTAGTTTGTTTTCCTATCTCTCGGATGTTCTCCAAGCCCACTGCCGTTTCCTAACCAATGATCACACCTTGTTACAGGAAATGGAAAAGTGACTTAACTTACGCCAGATGGAAAGAGTAAATCCAACAAAGAAACCCTACAGGAACACTGGGGAATGGATAACAGAACCCAAGTCACCGTGTCTTATATCCAAGGAGTGCAGAGCCCCCAAGAGATGAAATTTCTGGTCTTGAACAGAAACTCGGTGAAGCAGAGTGTTTCCTGTGAGCCAGAAAATTCCTCTCCCCATACCTGCTTTTCCTGGCCTTCCCCAGAGAGCCCGCTTTCTTACGGGACGCCCTTCCTCTGCCAGCCTCGAATGGATCCTTTTCAAGGCCTCCCTCACTGCAACCCAATGGAAACACCTTGCTTTTCTCCGGGCCATGCTGATCATTCAGCCAACCTTCAGTCTGCAGTTACCCCGTGCTACGCATAGTCCACCTTCAGGAAGGAGCTGCTTTCTGAGGGTCCTCAGAGAAAAAGACCCCAGCAATGGAAACCCAGCCGACCCATCTCTGATCTTGATCTCATAGTTTTCAGTTTCTTTGGTCCTTTAACCTTCGGGGTCTCTGCTGCGGCGTCCCGTCGGGATCTGTGGCCTCCTTACACACCATAGGCCACCATACCTCTCCCAGTGAGCCAGGGTGCTGGCCCTGTCACTCACTCCTCCTCAGGGTAGGAACTGCCAGACTTCCGCCTCTTAGCCCTGATACCTCACACTTGGTGATAGTGAATTAACACATTTCAGGGAATGGACTGAGCAGTTGAATAAATACTTCTTATTTCAAAAGTTCAGTAGTTCAGAGCCTAACTTTATTAAGAAAGGAGTCTTGTCCTTTAATGGAAAGGACAGTATGAAGGAGGAGACAGCATGAAGTGATGGAAAGGTCTGTGGGAAGGATGGCCTCAGTTACATGGCCTCCACAGCCCCTCTTCCTAGCCTCCTTTCATCAAGAAGCTGCCTGTTTTGGGATGGTCAGCCTGAGGGATGATTGTCAGGCCCCTCTGCCCTAAAACCCAGGAAAGGGCAGGAGGGCTGAGCCAGCAGTTAAGAGCACAAGCCCTCTGGGAGGGGGTCTAAGCTTCTTCCCCAGCACCAACACCAGGCAGCTGCCCTGACTCTGGCCCTAGGAGGGTCTGGCTTCCACAGGCGGAGCACTCCCCACACGGACACAGACACATGAATAAAAAGAAACAGTAAATCATAAAAACAGATCCAGGAATGCCAAGGGGAAGGTGAGAGGGACAGGGACTGCAGGCAAAGGCCAACCCTTCCTTTTTTAACACTTCCCACCTTAGGGAACAGGGAACCTGAGTCAGGTGACCAACCTCTGGTCCTAATCTTCAGCCCTGCCCCACCCCCAACATGGGCCAGTGCCTGGACCTGGTGCTAACTGTTGGAGTTCTCAAAGGGGTCCGGCCAGGGCTGCTCACGACAGCCCCACAATTCTCAGCCATCGGTGCTGGAGGCCACACCTAAAGCGACAGAGACAGAGCTTCACCCTTACACACACTGGGCTCTGAGTGAGCACACGTTACTAAAGTCAAATGTCCTGATCCGGAGCTTTCCATGGCCGCTGTTCCCAGTGTAAACAAAGGAAGGAAGAGGGCTCAGCAGACTAGGTGGATGTGGAGTGTTGTTTCCGTGTGTGCATGGGTCCAGGCCTGAAGAGCGGAGCCACACTGTTACTTAAAGCACACTCACTCGGTGTTAGTTTTGGTGGGACAGTCCCTGTTCTGCTACCATTGCCATTTTATTGTCACCTGTCCCAGCTACAAAGCCACTGGGACAGGGAAACCCAGGAGACTCATGGACATATTCAAGGGTGACAGCTGGCTACCCTTGACGCTAAGCACGGAGGCCTGACAACTCTCAGCTGACCCCCAGATTACAGCCAGTTTGATGTCAAATTGTGGTAAGTGTCCGCACGTGGCACAGATTTAAAGGCTTTTGCTTTAGATGTGGAGAGGGAAGTGTGCCCAGAAGCAGGCGTGTGTGAGCAGGCATGTACAGCGCCTCTGACACCTGGGCATTTTGGCTCCTCGAGGCCTGCATTTGCAGAAGGAGACTGACTTGGACAGTGCCTCACCAGAGCATCTTACAGAAGGAAAGGTTCATTCTGGATCATGGTTTGAAGGGACAGCTTACTATGGCAGAGAAGTTGTGGTGGCAGGATGGTGAGACCGTTGCTCACCAGCGTGTGCAGTCCAAAAGCTGCAAGAGATGAGAGCTGGTGCTCAACACCTCCCCTTTCCCCTACGTTCAGGGTGTGTGTACCCCCATCTTCAGTCAAACTTATTGGAAACTCGCTCGTGGCCACGCCCAGAGGTGTGTGTGTGTCCTCCCCCCCCATCTTCAGTCACTTATTGGAAACTCGCTCTTGGCCACGCCCAGAGGTGTTCTCCCCCCCTCACTCCCAGCCACACCCAAAAGTGTGTCCCCAGGAGACCCTACAGCCCCTCAAGTTGACAGTCTGGAGTGACCATCATGGGCAGGAGCCTCGGGTGTCTGAGCACCAAGGCACTCACACCTCTCCCGCAAAGCAGAGTCCAGGAGCTCAGTAAGTGTGAACCTAACAGGCCAGTGTCATAGATCTAGACAGATGTGAAAGAATAGCTCTGTGTCTTAGATTTGGAGAAAGGAGACGTAAATGTGCTTGGCCTGTCACTGCTTCTGTTTTCATGGGACACAGCTGACTGCCTGTCCCAGTGTCCCTCTGAGATTTTCTAGAAGGAAGGAAATGTGAAAAGATGTGATTCGATGGCATAAGTTTTGCAAAGCTAAAAATAACACTGGAATTCAGGTCCAAAAGGAGGTAATTACTGTTCACAAAACTGTGGCTTTCGCAGGAGGGGCTGAAGGGTGTGGATGCAAGAAAGTGTGCCCAGCGCCCTTCCATCTTCCATGCCAGGCCCTTGTTCTGCAGCCACCACGTTCCCAGAGAGCTTCCTCCTGTTGACAAAGGACACAAGGAGCCCTATATGGGTCAGGCGGGATTCTGAAGCTCCACCTGCTAATTAATTCAGTTTCGAGTGTCTCGCCATCAGAAAAATGACAAGCCTTTCCCAAACACCTTTGGCTGTTTGCTCACCAAGGAAAGTCACAAGTTTTGTTTGTTTGTTTGTCTGTTTGTTTTTTTTCTCTCTGTGTGTAAAAGTGTCAAAGGAAAAGAAAAAGTGTGTCTCTAAAGAGCCCGGAAGCAGGGCTGTTTTAAAATCCAGTGTGGCACATGATAACCCCGGAGAACGGGGAAGACACTGTCCGTCGGGTCAGCAGCCTGAGCCGAGCACGCCGTCACCGAGGGCCGGGGCGGCAGCAGTGGCTTGTCTGTGTCTCACTTGGTTTAAGGTGGCATTCCAGAAACTGGCACTGTGGCTGCAGCTCCCACCCTCTGCAAGGCTCCAGGTAAAGCTCCCGGAGCGTATTTTAGCCACAGGCCAGGGCAGCCACAGAGCAAATCTTCCCAGCTTCTCTACAAGCCCGTTCCCGAGGAGTCCACCACGCGTGTGTGGCGTTCCAACCAGCCTTTAAAGGCGGGAATGCCGTCCATGTCTGCAACCTCAGCTCTCAGAACTCGAGGCAGGAAGACTTCGAGTCTGGGGTAGCCTAGGCGATATGACAAGTCCTGTGTGAAAAAGCCAAAGTTTGGACATATAGCTCAGCATCACAGTGCCTGCCCAGCTTGTGAAAGCCTCTAGCTTTGACCTCTGCTACTGCAAACAAAATTCGGAACTTTGAATAAGATTTCTCTCTATTGTTTTAATTATGTCAGGGTGTACCCTTCTGTATGAGGTGTGCCCATGGGTGTGAATAAACACGGTGGTGAGAGGCACGGGATGCCCGGAGCTGGAGCTACCAGCAGTTGGGGCATGGGTGCGGGAACAGCACTCCGTCCAGGCTGAGCCATCTCTCCAGCCCCTTCAGCTTTCAGGGCCTCAGACACTGACTGTGGCTGACGTCCGAGCTGACGTCAGACCAAGCCCTGGAGGATTCTGCTGCTCTGACGGATGGGTGTCTGGGTGTCAGATATCCTCAGAGCAGGAATTCTGATGCCAGCTCCAAAACACGGGCTGTGAAGATTTGAAAGCTGCAGCTGCTTCCCACTCACCCCTCTGCAACTCTGTAACACAGAACACTCACCCCTCTGCAATCAGCAGTTCCCTCAGCCTGCCACAGCCCTAACCTTAAAGAAACCCACCCGCCTTGGCTGGAGCAGGTGTGTTTGAGCACATTCACTGGACTGGTACTTGCGCAATGCAATCGTGGAAAATTGCAAATACCTAAATCTGCATGTGTTAGTCAGCTTTTGTCACCATGACAAAGGCCTGAGGTGATCAGCTTACAAAGATGTGGGGTTTGTCTTGCCTCTCAGTGTTGGAGGCCCGTGGCTGCTTGACCCCATTGCTGTTGGCCCTGAGGGGAGGCAGCACATTCTCAGGATGGAATGCCTGGCCAAGCAAACACCCTCACCTCCCAGTGGGGAAGCGGGGAAGGGGAAGAGGCCAGGGTCTCCAAACCCCTTCAAGGGGACATTCCCAATGACCAAAAACCTGCCATTAGTCTCCTCCCTTTGAGGCTGGCACCATGTCCAACATAGGACAATTCAAAACCAAACTCTAGCTAATGGTTTCCACAATGCCTACCCATCCAAGGGAGCACCACACAGCAGAGCATAACAGGACCAGCCTCTGCTGTTTATCATGAAGCCTCCTCAGAAGCTGTTTATCATGGAGCCTCCTCAGAGCACACTATTGGCTCAAAAACCATCATAATAATGCCATGAGTCACTGTACAAAAACAACTACAAACACTTAGTACAAAGCAATCATGCATTCACATATGATCTCTCCACAGGTATGTGTCTGTGTAAATTAAACATCAGTGCTCCTGGGACAGACTAGCAATGGGGCAGGAAGGGAGGCCAAAGGAGGAGTCAGCCATCTTGGAAATGCTGAAATGCATGAGCTACAATAGTCCATGTTCGAAGTAAAATCACCACATGAAGTATCTAATATTTATATACCCACTATGACAGTGTTTAATAATTCATGATCAATATAATAAAATGTATAATCAAAATGATTTATTGAAGACATTTATTATTGTACTTTACCTTTATACAATTTCTTTCCTTGTAAAATTTAGTATTAATTTAGATTCATCTTCATTTATGTGTATGTGTGTGTTTCTGGCCATGAACATGTGTGCTGCATGCATACAGGTGCCTGCAGAGGCCAAAAGAAGACACAGATCCCTTTTAGCTGAAGTTACAAATCATGGTTAGCTGCCCGAAGTGGTTTCTGGGTGCCAAATCCAGGCCCTCTGCAAGAGCAACGAGTGCTCTTCACCTCCGAGCCATCTCCTGTGCAGAAAGTTAAGGCAGATGCAGAGGAGCGGCTGCCGCTGTGCATTCCTGGGTATTCCTGGCAGATGTTTCCATTTGCAAATGGCACCCAGGACTCCACGCTTTGAGCAGCTGGATCTCACTGCTGGTCATAAAGGCTTGGGTGTCAGGATGCTTCATTTCAACAGTTCTGCTTTCCAGTGCAGGACACACACAAATTACTCAGAAGTCCTGTTGCAGTATAATTCTCCTGGGATGGGGTCCTAGGTGGGGCCAGTGATTCTGTACCTCTAAAACGCTGCTCCTGGGGTCCTCGGAATCTGTAAAACGTGACTTGAAGAAGGATTTCAAGTGCAC
This sequence comes from Pachyuromys duprasi, assembly GCA_028658305.1. Lineage (NCBI taxonomy): Eukaryota > Metazoa > Chordata > Mammalia > Rodentia > Muridae > Pachyuromys > Pachyuromys duprasi. Next base: position 1,823,667 of record CM053749.1, read on the forward strand.
AGCAAGTCATCAGTGAGGAAGGTCTCAGAAGAGCAGGAGCAGCCATGTTGGAGGGCAGCTGAGGGAGCCGTTCTGAGGAACACCCATGGTCTCACAAAAGCAGATAGCAAGAAAGCCAAGGGGTAAAAGCAAATCAGACTCAGAACCCCTCCCCCCACCCCACGGTTGCTTATATTATCTCAGGAAGGGCCTGTGAGTCTCGGGACATTCTGAGCTTTCTGAGCCTTCTTAGTTTCCTTAGTCTTAGCTTCCGGAGTCTCGGGAGTCTCTCTCCCCACTCCAAGAAGGCATGTGTCAGTGTAGAAGAAAGTGATACATGGCCCTGTGCAGCTCTCTCACACCGTTCAGCAGTGGTGTGAGAGCTGGAAGGGGTGACGAGTGGGAAGCGCCTCGCTCTACCCTGGCAGCTGTGGGGTGGAGACACCTTTCATTTGGACATTATCAGCACACAATCTGCTTTAATCACAGCTGCTAGACACACAGCAGACACCTGCATTGATATTTGACCAGCCAGCTCCAGTTCCAGCACCAGAGAATTGCACCTGCATGTGAACAGACTGCATGTGTGCAAGACTGTGGGTCTAGCTCTGCGGCAATGCATTACAGGCTATTACGTTTGTCTCTTACAATTGGATTTTCAATGTTCCCTTAATTAAAAACAAAACTGTTCATTCATACAACTCCTAAATCACACTATTTATTTTTAATGAAACACTTATTTTTTTCTGATTTGAAAAGAAATATATGCAATTACAGAAAACAGAGAAAGAATAAGAAGAGCATTACAGGCACTAATCATTACTCAGAAATGTGGGTAATTTTGAGGGACCATAGAAGAAACAAGGTAAAGTCTTAAAATTTCTCCTAGACACGGTAAATTTGTATTTACATAGCAGTCTCAGGCATAATCTAAATCTCCTTTCCTCTCACCTGACTTCCCCTGATGGCGACATCTTATATAACTGTAGAACATTTGTCAAAACTTAGAAATTAGCAGTGGTACAACGCTGTTAGCCAAAACACAAAACCTGTTTAGAATTTGCTGCTATTTCCACAAACGTCCCATCCAAGTGCACAGCATGGACTTTGTGTCCATTTTACCTGCTTCTCCCCAGGTGTAATGTCAAACTCCTGAGGAAACATTGCATCAATATTGTTTGCTGTTTTTGAGCTGTAGAATTAGGTGTGGTGTGAGCACAGGCGCCAGGCTGGAGATGAGGAAAGGGAGGGAGCCTGTTGGAATTGCGCAGGATCATAGGGACTTTCACTTGCCTAGGACTAGGTGTGAGGCTGTGGGGAGGGAGTGGCTAAAATGTAGCCTTGGTTTCTAACTCAACCAAGGTGCAGGGTCCTGGAGCCCCTAGTATCATTCCCACCCCCTTAAAGGGCAAAGCCAAGAACCATGTTTTAGGCCACACAGTGTGCACAGAAGAAATGCTGGCCAGCCTCCTGCCTGCTGCCTGCTGCATGCCTGTCTGTCTGTCTGCCTGCCTGCCTGCCTGTCTGTCTGTATGCCTGCTGCCTGCCTGCCTGCCTATCTGACTCCCTGTCTGTCTGCCTGCCTGACTATCTGCGTGTCTGCCTGTCTACCTGCCTCTCTGCCTGCCTGTCTGCCTGCTTTCCCTCCAAGACCCCTTCTCTCTTCCGTCTTTTATGATGGTTGGGCCGTGGCCTGTGAAATGCATGTGTGGATAGGTCAGGCACTGGTCCAGCCTTTATAGAGCCTGACACCTTGCAAGCAAGAGAGGCTCTTTAGAGTGGCAGTCTGGTAAGTGCTAAGAGGTGAGGCCCCAGGGTCCAGGAGGCTAACGCTGGGTATTAAAGAAAGTTTCCCTATGGATGTGAAATTTAAGCCGAGTGCCAACAACCACAGATAAATGCTGTTCATATGAGGCAAAAAGGGCAACTGTGGAAGGAGACACAACCTGAGCAAAGGCTGAGAGCAGAAAGAGTGTGGACACAGCCCTTTCCCAAGAGGCCCAGTGTCCCTTATGAACATGGTTTCAAAAATACTCGTTAAATATTCACAAACTGAATCCAAGAACACACCAAAGATATTATCCACCATGATCAAGCAGGCTTCATCCCAGGGATGCAGGGGTGGTTCAATATAGGAAAATCCATCAGCCTAATGCACCATACAAACACATTGAAAGAAACACACACACACACACACACACACGATCATCTCACTAGATGCTAAAAAGGCCTTTGATACAATCCAACACTCCTTCATGTTTAAAGTCCTGGAGCAATCAGGGATACAAAGCACTTACCTAAACATAATAAAGGCAATATACAGCAAGCCTATAGCCAACATCAAATTAAATGGAGAAAAAACTTAAAGCATTCATGCTAAAATCAGGGACAATACGAGGCTGTCCACTCTCTCCTTATCTCTTCAACATAGTACTTGAAGTCCTTGCTAGAGCAATAAGACAACTAAAGGAGATAAAGGAAGAAGTCAAAGTATTGCTATTTGCAGATGACATGATAGTATACATGAGTGACCCCAAAAATTCAACCAGAGAACTCCTTCAGCTGATAAACACCTTCAGCAAAGTGGCTGGATACAAAATTAACTCAAAAGGAAATCAGTAGCCCTCCTGTATACAAGTGATAAACAGGCTGAGAAAGAAATTAGGGAAACACCCTTCACTATAGCCACAAATAATATAAAATATCTCGGTGTATCTCTAATCAAGCAAGACAGAGACCTGTACTACAAGAACTTCAAGTCTCTGAAGAAAGAAATTGAAGAAGATATCAGAAGATGGAAGGATCCCCCATGCTCATGGCTCAGCAGGATTAACATAGTAAAAATGGCCATCTTACCAAAAGCAAATCTACAGATTCAATGCACTTCCCATCAAAATACCTACACCATTCTTTATAGACCTTGAAAGGACAATTTTCAACTTCATATGGAATAGCAAGAAACCCAGAATGGCTAATAACAATCCTCTACAATAAAAGATTGTCTGGAGGTATTGCCATCCCTGATCTCAAGCTGTACTATAGAACATCAGTAATAAAAACTGTATGGTACTAGTAAAAACAGACTGGTGGATCAATGGAATCCAATAGAAGACCTGGAAATAAACCCATACACCTATGGACACCTGATTTTTTACAAAGAAGCTGAAACCATACAATGGAAAAAAGCGTCTTCAACAAATGGTGCTGGTCTAACTGGAAGCCATATATAGACAACGCAAATAGACTCATATCTATCACCCTAGCTAGTCCTCAGAGGCCCCAGAGGTGAGTAAGACACAGAGTCTTTTGTTCTCTCCAGGAGTGGGTTGATGGCTGTTGTGTGTGCTTGTGTGTGTCTCTGTGTGTGTCCCTGTGTGAGTGCATGTGTATGTTCCTTTGTGTGCGCATGTGTGTCTCTATGTGTGTCCATCCCTGTGTGTATTCTTGTGTGTGTTCCTGTGTGTGCATATGTGTGTATGTGTGTTTGTATGTGTTTGTATGTATGTTTATGTTCCTGTGTGTGTATCCATCCTGTCTGTGTTCCTGTGTATGTTCCCATGTGTGTGCACACGAGTCTATGTGTTTGTTCCCATGTGTGTAAATCTCTGTATGTATTTCCGTTTGTGTTGCTTTGTATGTATGTTCCTGTGTGTGGAGGCTAGAGCAATCTCGGGGGTCTTCTTCAAGCATTGCCTTCTCATTCTTTGAGATGGGGACCCTCACCCTGGAGCTGTGTCAGCTGGACTGGCTGTCCAATGCGCAGCGATCTCCTGACCTCTACCTCCTGTCGCTGAAGTACGAGCGTGTGCAAGCCTGCCTGGAGGCTGGGACCTAAACTCATGGCCTCATGCCCGTCTAGCAAGCACGGCAGACTGGGCAAGCTCTCCCACCCCGAGGCGGCTGACACTATCAGCAGTGTTCTGACTGTGTCGGAGCAGGGCAAGGCCAGAAGAAGGCTTGGTACGCAGGGACAGGATGGGAGCCACATCTTCAAGTCTGGCTGGCAGGAAGCTTGCGGGCAAGTTCAGGCAAGATGAGAGAGCATTCCGGGCAGAGAACAAGCAGAGGTAAAAGCATGATGGCATAAAATAGAAACAACATTTACAAACACGTAAGTCACTTCTTACCACTGGAATTCCCACCCGGCAAGAAAACTTATGGCTGCTCGGGCAGTGAGGGGGTAGATCAGGCCCGAAACATTGGGCTTCCGATTAAATTCTCTAGATCCACGCTACCTGATATGGGAGCTGTGAGTTATAGCTAACAACTTAATCTACATGAATTAAAATACAGTTTGAGAATTCAGTACCTCACACCACCTACATGTAAGGGCTCACCGAGCACATGCAGGCAGCAGTTACACTGGGCAGAGAGGGCACAGAGGACCTGTCTACCAGCAACCGTAACTGACTGCCAGCCATGGGAAAGCTGCAGGCAATGGAATCCCACCCCTTGCTTGGATCACACTGTTTGTGGGCACCGGAACGGCGGGGGGCGGGGCCGAGGAGGGAGGGATCCTCTGGGAGGCACTGGCACAGGGCTGTGGGGTCTGTGAGTGAAGTGCTTGAGGTCAGGCACAGGGACCGGAGTGTGGACACCCAGCACTATTCACTGGGGCATGACACCAGGAGTTCCCTGGGGCTGGCCAGTGAGCCATTCTAGATGAATCCGTGAGTTCAACCTTCACATTATTACTATTTAAAAAGCAGATAGAGATAGAGAAACATGAATCTTTGGCCTCTACACGTGAACCGTTACTCCCACGCACACACAAAAGAAGACATTTGACACAGCCTGGCCAGTTAGTTGGCTGACGTTATAACAAACTGTCTCCTTTCGCCTGTAGCGGGCAAAGCTGAGCAGGACAACGATTCGCTTTGGCTCTGATATCCTCCTGCCTTAGAAGACGGAGACTCAAAAAGGCTCATGAACTGTGAATCTACATACCCAACCCAGTGACAACAGATCTCACTTTATATCCAGGAGAAGCTGGAGGATGTGGCATAAAACTAAAGAAGATTTACAAGGCAAAAGGCCTTCTCTAGAAATCACACCGACACTCGACCAGCCTTACTCAGACCACACGAGAAGACTCAAATCCCCTGTATGGGCAGTAAGTCAGGTCTTCTACCGACCCTGGTCACTATTGCTGGAGTCAGGGGCTGACCGTGAAGGCCTGAAGGTCGTGCCCTTTCCCAGCAGCTGCAGCTGCAGATGTGGATTGGGAAAGCTTCTGCAGCCTGGCTGAGAGAACACTTATGGACAAGGTGCTCAATGTGCCACTGACTCAGGGAAAGCACCTGAGAAGAACTTGGCTCCAAGCTTCTTCGTTCTGAGGGTGTGGGAGTCCCAGTGGATGTGAGAAGATCATCCCTGCTCGTGGCTGAGTCAGATGAGGGTCCAGGTCAAGGTGCAGGGTTAGCAGTCAGCTGCAAACAGGCCTTCCTACAACCCGTATTTCATGGACCCAGAACTTTCTGTGAGCCAAGCCTTGATGTATACCGGATTTAAGAATCCATTCATCTTTACAGAAGCTCAGGAAGCTGACCCTGTTGCTATCTGTTCAGAGAAGAAACTAAGGCACACAAGTGACGCTATTTGCCTGTGTATTCATGGCTACTGGTGTTCAAATTCAGCTTCTGGTCAAAGATCTGTACAGTGCGTGCTCTGAGGAAGCACACATTGTGGGCCTCAGGCCTCAGACCCCCAGTTACGCACTGACTGCTATGTGAGTGCTATGACTGCTCTGATGGGGGAAATCCTCTGAGGCTGAACAAGAGCTCCCCCAAATAAGGAGGTCCTGCTACCCACATATCAGGGGATTCAGCCACGATGAGGTTCCCTTCCTGGTGACGCTCATATCCTGTATGATCACACCACAAGCATCCAGCCACCTTCTGTGGAAAATAGCTCTTTGAGAGACGTTTGTGGTGCATGGTGTCAAAGCGAGGGATGCAAGCACACCATTGGTGACACGTGCCTGCAGGTTTCCCCAGCACAGAGCCAAGCCTGCAGCAGGCTCTCCGGTGGAGCTCCCTCACTGGGCTTGCCTCACAGCAGCTACACAGTGAGCATGTGAATAAGAGTGTCTCCAACTTATGAGCACTCATCCCGGGTATCACCAACCAAACTCTGGCCCTGGGGCCACGAAATAAGCATCTGTTCCTGTCTCTGGCTACCCAGTGCTGCGGTCACAAATGCATGCCGCCATTTTCATAGGTCTGGAGACCCGAACTCCTCATGTTTTCACTGCAAGCGCTTTCCAAGCTGCCGTCTCTGAAGACCCCCAGCCCTACTACTTTATGATTATGTCTAAACTTGTAGTCTAATTAGCTCTGCATTAGATTGTGGTCTAATCTAGCTCTGCATTAGATTGTAGTCTAATCTAGCTCACATTAGATTGTGGCCTAATCTAGCTCTGCATTAGATTGTGGTCTAATCTAGCTCTAGGTTAGATTATGGTCTAATCTAGCTATGGGTTTGATTGTGGTCTAATCTAGCTCTGGGTTAGATTGTGGTGTAATCTAATCTAGCTCTGGGTTAGATTGTGGTGTAATCTAATCTAGCTCTGGGTTAGATTGTGGTGTAATCTAATCTAGCTCTGGGTTAGATTGTGGTCTAATCTAGCTCTGGGTTAGATTGTGGTGTAATCTAATCTAGCTCTGGGTTAGATTGTGGTGTAATCTAATCTAGCTGTGGGTTAGATTGTGGTGTAATCTAATCTATCTCTGGGTTAGATTGTGGTGTAATCTAATCTAGCTCTGGGTTAGATGTGGTCTAATCTAGCTCTGGGTTAGATTGTGGTCTAATCTAGCTCTGGGTTAGATTGTGGTGTAATCTAATCTGGCTCTGGGTTAGATTGTGGTGTAATCTAGCTCTGGGTTAGATTGTGGTCTAATCTAGCTCCAGGTGTCCCAGTGGTGCTGCGTCAGACATTAGTGAGGAATTGAGAGACTGCATGGTGAACTAACCCTGCAGAGGTGCTCCTGTGGGATCTCCACGTCTTCATGGCGAGGCATAACATTGTTTATGTGTTCATTGTCCCCAATGTTCAGCCCTCCCAGGCTTCTGGATGACAACAGCCTCCTAACTCCTATACAGCTACTAGCTCTGCAATTTTTTAAACCGTTGTAGGAAGGACTCCTCCAGTCTTTGCCACCAGAGCTGGTTAACAGCTTTCAGGAGCCCAGCTGGACCCTCTGGGTCTCCGGCTCCTTGGACATGTGGAGACACTGATTCCCCAGCAACATGTGGCTGACTGAGGTCGTACCATCTACAGTGACTTAAAGAGTAAGTGACATATGAAATCAGGAAATATGGCTCTTACCATTTCTAACCCTGCTCCAAGGTTTCTCCCTCCTGCACAGTGATCTGGCCTTCCTCCCAAACACGGCTGCACCCCACTAGAGATAGACGCTGTCCTTCCGGACACTGTCAGGGCTTGCAGGGCTCCTGGTGTCTTCATCTGTATGCACTGCACATTCTCCGTCCTCGACACTGGATGAACAGCTTCTCAGAAGCTACAGCACCAATCCTAATCTTAACTTCTTATCACTTATCCCAAATCATCAGAACAACATTTTGTCTCCCTATATTCCAATTTGTGATTAGGTTGCTTTCTGCATATTGGAAAATTCCAATAGCAAATTCTATCTGACTAGTAACAGAGAGGTAAATTCACTTCTAAACTTTTTGCCCCAGGCCCAACAAAATTTTTGAATTTTCGGCATCAATTTTCCAAAATGAAATCCAGATGTCCGTTCAAGACAGGGCCACCATGTCACTTTGGAGGTGAGGATTGTTTGAAGAATTAAGGTATTTTAATTATAGTGACACAAGTGCATGATAATAAAAAATGAAAACAAAGAAGTTCATAGTGCAAAGCCAGTGTCCTTCCCCCGACCCCAGCTCCATCTACAGCAGAACACCCCAACGAAAGCAGCTTAAAGGAAAAGCCTTTCTTTTGGCTCACAGTTCAAGTGTTTACCCCACAGTGGAGAGGTCGAGGCTGCAAGAGTTTGGGAAAGCTGCTTGTGCTACACTCACAAACAGAAAGGAGAAATCCATGAACAAATGCTCGTGCTCAAATCACTTTCTCCCGTTTGTACAGTTCCAGCAGACAGAACGGTGCTGCCCAGAGCGGGCAGATGTTCCCAGCACAGTCAGCCTAACCGAGACAACTTCCTCCGGCCTTCCCAGGGGAGCCTAACTTAGCTCATGCTGGCAGATGAGTCCAGAGGCTTGCTGCCCAGGTGGTTCTAGAGCCTGTAACGATCAACACTAACCTCACAAGCCTCCTTGTGCTGCTGGCTTTTATCATTGTCGGCTTATTTATTCTCTTCCCACGACTCTTTCAGAAGTCTGTTCCTGTGTCCTAGTCAGGTTCCACACAACCAGAGCCTGAGTGAGGACTCAGGCTCAAAGGGTCTGAGGACAAAGGGAAGGAAACATTATAGAGCAAAGATGGATTTTTGCTGGAATCAGCTTCAAGTTACATCCGTGGGGAGCTCTGGGAACAAAGCCTACCCACACTGAGGAAAAGGAGGGTTAGCAGGCTGTGGACTAAGGGGTGCCCTCTCTTCCATGAGGTTGGAGGTGAGCTGTTTGTAGCCTGCATTGTCAGCAGAGGGGCTGTGTGCTCTGGTAACAGGGGTCTAGGCGAGGCGTCAAGAACAAGGTTATTATATTAAACGGTGGGACATGCATGTGCCTCAGAGCTTTAGGAGGGGACGTGAGCAGGACAGTTAACTCAACATTTATACCTCACCATAAATTAATCTGTCGACTATGACCAGCTAAGGCAGGCCCTTTGGCCGATGGAATGGAATAAGGTGTGGAAAGTCTGGGAGGAGGAAAAGCATATGCTCTGGGCGTGGCTTGGAAAGTGGAAGGAGCAGCAAGGAGGAGAGAGGCGGATGTGGAATGAAGGCATCGGAGACTGAAGGGACTGCTGAGCGGCTGACCCTGGATGAGAGGGTATGGCGGCAAGTCACGCTTACAAGAAATAAGTCTTCTCTCCCTCCTCTGTGTTCCGTTTAGCAAATATTTTTACATATAATTTCCAAACAGAAAAGTACAACACAGAAACATACACACACACTCTCACACACACATCTCCTAACGTCCATCTGTGAGTACTAGCCATTTGGTAATGAAAACCACTCCTCCCTTTTGAGATGGAGTCTTCCTCCTTCTGTGGCTTGCAGATGTTTCCACTCCCAGGCCCAAGGGTGGAAAGAACAACAGAGTTGAAGGACTGACATCCCAAATGCTCCTACCAGGCAACAGGCCCCTGGGAGCTCAGGCAGACTTGCCCTCAGAGCTGCTGTCGTGGGACCTGGCACCTTGGGCTCTCATCCAGCTTCTCCACCTCCTGCACGTTCCTCTGAGGAACAAAGAGGCAGGCTTGTCCCATCTCCCCGCACTCTGAGCTTCTCTCTCCTGTTTCCATGTCTCAAGATGCGAGTATCAGAGACGTAGCTCTGTTTTCATTCAAAATGACAAAAATATATATACAGCAACGTGTTTCAACTGAGAGAGCCAGAAAGGAAACTTCTGTTTACCCCCAATCCAAATAATAAGAAAGCTCAAAGAGCCAGAAGCTATTTGGCACAGTGTGGCCCTGGGGAATAGACAGCCATGACGGAAACGGTCTGGACTAGAGCGTTGGTTCCCAAGCCACTCCCTGCGGGAAGTCTGCAGCTTCTGGCCCCCTCTGCTCTGATGCTGAGAGGCTGTGGAAGGTGATTAAGCACTGAGAAAAACAGCCTGCCAGTTCCAGTGTCTGCTGTTGATCTCACAAAGCAGCCAAGGACAAGGATTTACCAGGAATGGAGCTGGGCACAGCAATTGGTACCTGTAGCTCATCTTCCCAGGAGACTGAGGTGGGAAGACCACATGAGCTGAGCAGCTCAGGGCAATGCACTAAAAAAGCCAGCTTACAGGAGAAAGTTTGGGCTCATGGCCCCAGAGGCAGCAAGGTCCAATATCAAGACACTAGTGTTAGGGTTACTTTTCTCGCTGTTGGAGGAGGGGCTTGTTTGGGCTTCTGGTTTGAAGGTTCAGTCCCTTACTAAGGACTCTGTGGCTGCTGAGCATGGAGACACTTGCTCACATCTCTGCAGACCAGGGGCCACAGAGGGATGCTGACACTCAGTCCTTCCTTCTTTTGGTGCTGTAATTCCGCAGGTTCCACCCACGTTCAGGGTCCTCTCCCTTCAGCTAACCCTCTCTGAAGCACTCCTGGACTCACACCCGAGAGCATGGTCGTTGACATCCGGTGTTCACTCTTAATCCAATCGGTTAGCAATGGAAACCTAGTGTCCCTCTAAGCTTCTGCCAAGAGCCACCTTGCAGCACTGTAACACGAAAAGGCAGGCAATGTGCTAACCCAGACTCTCCTATAGAACCGTGGTGCTATCATGGCTGTCCCCTGCTCACTGCAGTGCAATCCATTACTTCTCCAAGTCCGCCCTCCGAACACCAGCAATGGATATACCTGATGAGCCCGTTTTCAGCACATAAGCTTTTCGGGAAGATACTTAAATCACAGCAGCCAGGATCTGGCCAGCGGAGGCCATCAGACTTCTGTCTCCCGCAAATGAAATGGAGTAATAGATGCAAGTGTGTCCCCTGCACATCCATGCGCCCCACGGTGCTCAGGCCTCAGCATGCGCCTCACGGTGCTCAGGCCTCAGCAGGATTCCAGATCAGTAAACACAGTCCTATTGCTTGGCTTTGTGCTCACTAGGTACGGGTTCAATCGGCATGCGATATAGGTGCCCAGGACTCACAGTTCAAGGTGGTGAAGGACTTCTGTGTGTCAGGGCCTCCTAGGCAGGGTTCTGTGGTGGGCTTCTTGGAGAGAGAAAGGACATACACAGAGTCCTAAGGATGATAATTTATCAGGGAGGTATGAGGAGGGTGGCAGGGTGGGAGATAAGACTTTCTCATGGTGGACAGTTAGGGACAAAGACTGAGGCTATAGATAGCAGCTCTATGCTGGAATCTTATGTCAACAGTGCTGCATGGAGATGCCCTTTGCTGAGGAGGCCCTGCTGTAGGAGTCTGTCTCATGTTAGGGGCAAGCTGGACCAGACTCTCCAGACACTGACACTCAGCAGACAGAGACTGAAGAAAATCCTGGCATTTCACCAAGAAGCTCAGCAGAGCAACTCCCCACAGGGCCGGGAGCTGACCTGGGTGGTGAGCACAGGGCGTTTATTGTCCGACAATTCATGAAGTCTCACAGGCATGATCTGTGCTAGGGCCTTGGTGGGAGGAGTCTAAGAACACTTATGACCGGGCTACCCTAAGTCAGTCTCTTCTTTGCACGCTCTCCCAGAGGCCCACGAGTCCCATATCTCTTCACAGGGGTTTTCAGCACCAGAGTTTAGTTCACTTGGTTCCCTTGTGATCTGAGCTGTCAGAGGACTTCAGCGAACTTATGATTCTGCAAGCAGGAAGCAGAAGTCTCATGTGTCAGTAAGAAAGAATAATCCAGACTTGTAACACATTGTTGGGGCAGGTGTGTGTGTGTCTCTGTGTGTGTGTGTGTGTGTGTTTGTTTTTCCTATATCCCTAGTGGGACTTTCATGTTGTATTTCATAATATAAGTATTTTAACTGAGAAGAAAACAGCAGCAGTATTGGCCAGTGACGTAGGGGTAGGCCTAGGAGAGGGTAGGAAGGGGAGGTTGGCCAATGCAGTCGAGCTTGGAAGGTGATGGGACCCAGCTGCAGGATTGGCATGGGGTGGGGGAAGAACACTCAGCCACCAGCTCAGGTCAGAGCAAGAAGCTAGAGTAGTCAGCACTAAGCCCTGAGCAGTGGAGGACAGGAAAATGGAGAAAGGAAAACATGGGCATGACAGAGGCAGCCATAGAGGAAAGAGGGAAGAAGGGCCTTGGCGGGAAGAGTCTAAGAGGGCCCTGGGCAAGGTTAGGCAGCAAGGACGCCACACTGAGGTGATGGACGGAGGGAAAGATGGTCACTCACAGACGGCTTTGCGTGGTGCTGAGTGGTTGTGGGGCAGAAGACACCCACACCGTGTCTGACGCCGTGAGAGTTGCCCAGAGTCTCCCATGGGAGAAACATCAGAACTCGCTCCAGAGCTGCTGGGGATTAGTCAAGGAGGGCTCGGGGACAGGAGAGCCCTTGCTCCTTTGGGAGGTGAGAAGCCTGCATGAGCGTCTGCAGGATTAGCTGGACCCTGGCATTCACATTCCTGCCTTCCGCTGTGCAACCATTCAGCACCATCCTGCTGCCTCCCACCCCATCTGTGAGCGGCTGTCTTTCCTTCCATCAGTCACGTCTTTATACCCCAGTGAAAACCATGACTCTAAGGAGCTCAAGACTGCCCAGGGTGAGGTGATTGGGGCATGTTCCTTCTGGTAGGTTCTACCCCACTGGCTTCCGCCCAAACTGAGTACAATGAAAAGCGTTTACTCCTTTCTGTTACTCAAGGTGGTCATGTACCTCAGGCTGGCCATGAACTTGAGATGTAGCTGAAGGTGACCCCGAAGGCCCGATCCTTCTGCCCCCGCTTCCTAGGTGCTGGAAATACAGGGAAGCACTTGAGAGTTCACCCAGAAGGGCTGGAGGCATACTCTGTTCTTCTGGAACGCTGAGCTCGTGGCTTTCAGCGGCGCTGAACTGCAATCCTGAGATTTACTCAACGTTTTCAATTCTTTTATTGATTTACTAGGATGCACACATGCTAACATGCACTGTGGCAGTCAAAGAGTGACTTTGTAGAGTCTGTTCTCTCCTGGTACTGTGGGGACAGTCCGGTGATGGAACCCAGGTCATCAGGTTTGTGTGGCATATGCCTCCTGTGGAACCATTTCTCTGGCCCCCCATTCAGCTTTTCTGTATTTGACTTCCTTGAGAGCTAATACTTGAGAGTGTGTGTCAGAAACTCAGCCAAAAGAACTTGGGAAATTCCAAGAACAACACTTAAATACAAATTTTTAAAATAAATATTAACCGGTTAGTGAGGGAATTATCTACTTTCTAATTTCTGGATTTAACTTGCAAGTACTTTTTTCAGACCAGGGCACAGAGCTAAAGAGTGTGCCTTCTGCTGTTCTGGGAGCTCCTAGGCCAGCTCAGAGGATGGAAGATGGCTCTGCCACCCTTTGGTGGTCTCAAGGAGACAGCAGCTGCAGGAAGCGTCTGTCACTCCAGAGGAAGTGGAGAGAAACACAGTGCATAAAGAAAGCTTGAATACCTCATCAGTGCTACCTTGCTCTGTCTCTCGTGACCCTGCTCAGATGTTAGGGACTGGGACACAGCCCTGGAGTTCAGGTTACACAACTCCCTAATCTTTCTTTTCGGCACAGAGTTCACAGAATTGTCAGAAAACCAAGGGCACATTTTCTGAAGGAGAGCCTTTTGCTTTCATGCTGCCTGTCCAGACTGAGTGCACTTTCAAAAAACTTTTGCCATGTACTTTGAATTCCTCTCACCAGTCCTGGCTGTTATTGTCTCTTTGAGATTATCTCATCAATAAGATATACAGAACCATCAGGGTAAAGAAGACAGGCCTTAAAAGTCCAGTTCAGTGAGTCTTTTGCAAGGATGGTCAAAGGAAAGCAGAGCGTATTTATCTAGGACTTCCCCTGCCGGGCACTCAGCAAACACCCCAGAGCAGATAGAAGCGAGAGGGCTGCACAAGAAACATGGAAAGGCTGGGACAAAATATAGGGGGGCGGCAGTCACTGACTGCTGATGGTGCGGGCTGCATGGGCTTTTCGGGTGGGCCAGGTCCCACTGTTCCTGTGATCCGTGCACGGGAGCCAGGATTCCACAGTGTGCGTTCATTCTGGCCAGTGCAGAACAGCTCTTGGGTTGTGTGTCAGACCTATTTTCAAACTGTTCACATGTGTGTGTGGTGCTGTGACAACTCAGGTTGTCAGTCTTTGCTACAAGCGCCTTTTCCCACCGAGACGGCTCAACAGCCCAGATTAGTGTGTTCTGACTTTTGAGTAGAGTACACAAAGTGTTAGAGCCGCTTCCCACCAACAGCAGACCCGAGGTTAGAGACCGGGTTGTTTAATGAGGCAGGACCAGGTCCCGAGACTGCATCCCAGATGCTCTTGCAAGTCGCAACTGATGGAGGCAGAGGAAGGGAACATGAAAGGAGATCAAGAAGGAGCCATGCTGAGTTGGGTCACAGTGTGTTAATACAAGGAACTGGTGAGGTAGGTCCAAAGGTGCTGCGTGGGGCAAGCAGAAGAAGGCTATGGTCAGAGGAGGAAGAGCAGCTGGTGACGGAGAGCGGGAGGGAGGCTTCTAACACAGAGCTAAAGACATGGTGCCATCACGCTTCTGTTTCCACAGAAAAGCATGCACACCCACACCCCTAACTTGCAGTGAGGTGTAATCATATGATCACATGACTACTTCCTGGCCAATGGGATTCAAGCAGAGTGATAATTGAATATACCAGTCTAGGGTTTCTCCCTAGAGTTTTCTCCCTTGTTCTTTCCTGCTGGAATGTAGACATGAAACCATGAAGCATTTTGGTGAGGACACCATGCTAGAGTCAGTGAAGGACCAAGACTGAGGTCGAAGTCTTTCCATCACGAAGCCATTGTGTCTGCATTGGATAGCTTCCACCCAGGTTATCACACAAGAGAGTAACTGTGATTCTCAGGCTCTGTGGTGTGGGCTGTTCTTACACTCGCTGGCCATCCTTGTCCACCCCCACCCCCATCCAACTTGTCCGTTGTCTGTGTAAAGCTTGATGTGTTTCCTGCTGACACAGCCCTGGACAGCGCCCTGACACCAATCCCATCGCTCATTTCCTCATAGTATCTGGTGAGATCCGACAAAGGGAACACAAAACAACTGCAACCGCGGCCACGTGTGCCCTGGCTCCGGGCAGCCAGTGTCAGCCAGGTGGCTCGTAGGCTCAGAACAACTTCTGCTGCTGCTGCTGCTGCTTTTTCTTCCCTTCCCCTCCTCTTCCTCCTCCTCTTCCTCCTCCTCTTCCTCCTCCTCTTCTCCCCCGGCTTTCTCTCACCCTGCTTTTGTTCTTCAGCTATATTTCTGATAACTTGGGTTGCTCTCTTCTCTCCTTTTGCTTTCTTTCATCAATTCAGCCGCAGGCCACTTCATTCTGGGGCACATGGCAAGCCCCGTGGAGGCCCGCTCCCAGCATGCCTACCATTGGTAAAATAAGGACTCCTTACTGTCCTGTCCTATTGCGCAACTGAATTAGCTTTCACGAAATTTCCCAAGATGCTTCAGAAATGAGCTGTTGCCCACAATGCTTCGCTCTCTTTGATGGGCCCCTTCCATTGCTGCCTGCTGCAGTTTCTCAGCCACTTGCCCTGGGTCTGTGCAGAGAACAGTTGGGCTGTGGTCTCTACCACTTCTTCTTGCCAGACTTTGCTGTTCTCCAGACTAGAAATCATGCCAACTGAACTGGCTTTGTGTCCAGGGCATTTCCCTTCCATTACACCAAATCCATTCTTGACCCTAATTATATGAAACGTGCTTCCATAATTTTCCACTAGGTGAATTATAATACTGCCCAGGGGGGCAGCTCAGCCTCTCCTCACTGTGAGCCGGTTTGGAAATGTTCCCATACTTGGAACATATGGTAGGCTATTGTACTTGGGGTCACCTAAGACGCTGCCAGGGCCCCATCCAATGCCAGGACTCCGCTGAAAGCAACTTGGAGAGACTGTGATATGAATGTTAAACCTAAAGCCTCTCATCAGCATGACCTGGGGTGCTCTCTTGCTGTCTCTCTCCCCCACACCACTTCCATTTTCTCCGTGTTCCCATACAACCTGCCTCCCTCTATGTCTGTCATCCAGCAAAGCTCGGCTGTGAGCCGGTCTTCCTAAAGGGCGAGTCTTGGCCCTCCATCTCTGCAGTGCAGAGGGCTTTGTTCGCTTTTGGTTTCTGACTGTGTTCCAGATAGATGCTTCCGGCCTCACTGTTTACCGTGAGACACACACAGACTCTTACTTCCCCTCATTCTTCTTTGGGCACCATCTTTCTCTGAGCACCAGAGACCAGGGAAATCTCCCCTCTGAACACATCCTGTCAGATACAAAGAGCAAAAACATCCCAGACTGGAAGTGGGAACTGGACTGGCTTGGCTCTGTTTCCTACTGCAGAAACTCATTAGTTTACACTTTCTAACAGGGTGAGCTGTTAGCCACGGGGGAGGGTAGCTTAGTCTGTCATGAAGATAAAAATGTCTCTTTACATCAGTTCTGAGAATCCAAACACAGGTTCTCACTTGCATGTCAAGTGTATTACCCCCAGCCTCAGTGTCTGCCTCTGTTCTTTTATTTTAGTTTATTGTTGTCGTTTTTTGAGATGGTCTTAGTGTGTCACCCAGGCTGCCTTGAATTCATGATCCTTGTGATTCAGCCTCCTGAGTGCTGGGATTCCAGGTCTGCACCACCATGCCTGGCTACCATTAGTGTCTCAATAGGAATTTGTTGCGGTTTTGCCATCTGGTCTCCCAGGATGACTTTCTGAACCATCAGATATGTGAGTGTTTAGGATTCCAGGTCACATCCATGAAAGACCCAAGGCTGTGCTTCTTTTTGCCTTTGACAGTTCAGTTGGCATTTGAATCTGGAAAGGGCCTCACATCACATCCGTACGACTCAGGACACTGGAGACGCCTCTGCTCAGAGTCCTGGCAGAACGGGCAGCGGTGTACCCTTTAAGCCTGCAGGACTGTGTCGACTTCTCTGAGCAAAGCCTGACAGCCATGCGGCAGGTATGTCTGCAGCCCTGCGGACCAGGCATCCAATCATGCTGTACTGACAGGGTGGGAGGGAGGAGGGAGGGAAGGAGGACTGACAGACCAATAAAAAAAATCAAAGCCAACGAAAACTCAAAGTCAGCAGTTTTCAGATGAGTAGGATCCAGATTCACAGCTACCAAGCCAAGCGGGAACGCCGGCTGGGACCTGCACACCCCTGCCAGTCTACAGGCCCTCCTCACGAGAGCATTTCGTGAAAGGGATCTAAGGACACATTCCTCCCTTTCTGCTTAGAAACATGTTGAATTAATCGCTTTCCCATCAGATGAGGAAACAAGAAGAATTGCCTATTGAAGAATCCCCCAAGACACTGTGTAAGACTAGAATGAATTTATGTGACAGTAGAACATAATAAAGAACATTTGTGTTGGGCTTGACAGCAGACCTCCGGCTTGGATAGATTTCCATTCTTTTGATCTTCACAACAGCCCTGCAAGGCAGATAAAACTGACAGATTTTATTAATCTTATTATGGGCTAGAAGAAAGGCTCCATGGTGTGCCCAGGAGTACAGACTGTCCTGTGTCCATTTTGTGGTTTTCTTTATGCCATCAAGGCATGGCAGAGGGCGGGCCTCTGGGTTACTAACTAAAGAGAAATGGAGTTGGAGGTTTTGGCCCATGTGAGGTCTTGAATCAAGGGCCAGAAGACCCTAAATACAAAAATTAAATAAATAAATAAAGCTCCATGGGTCTTATGACCAAAGGGACAAGTATAAAACAGGTCTGGGCAAGGGGTTATGACAGCTAGGTTAGGGGAGTGGTGTGCAGTGTTTCTAAGGAACCGTGAGGCCATCTTCTCTTCTGAGAGAGAGGTCTTCAGTGAAGGATTCAAAACTGTCTCCATTTGCTTTGATTTTTGCCTCAAAGCAAAAATGAGGAGAGAGTGTCAAATTCAGGTATTTCTGGAGGACTTTCTCCATTTCAGCAAACAATTTGCATAGAAAATAACAACAAACATGTGTACATTGGGACATGTAACTGGGCGCAATGCTTGCTTGGTGTGCACCAAGCCTGTCCCCAGCGCTGCACCAGCCAGGTGTGGCGGTATAACTGCAATACTAGCACTCAGCGTGTGCAGCCAGGAGGAGCAGGCGTTCAAAGTCACTCTCCCTGGGCCACGTGGCCAGTGAGAGGCAAGCCTGGGACACACACACTCCTGTCTCAAAATCAAAGCCGTGAGCTATAACAATGCATGGCTTAAGCGAAGCGAAAAACAGAACAGCAGCAAACCTGTGCTAGAGGTGTGCGGAGGAGGGCATGAGGGTCAGCCTGTCTGCTGCAGGTGAGCATGAGGGTCAGCCTGTCTGCTGCAGGTGAGCATGAGGGTCAGCCTGTCTGCTGCAGGTGTGCGGAGGGGACTGTGAGGGTTACGTTGAAACCAAACGCAGCTCCCCCAGCCGCTGGGGCCTAGGGGAAATCAGCCATCCTTGCTTGGCATTGGGGATGGCGCGTTTGGTTCCAACACAGGTTTGGTTTGGTTTTCTCCTGGTTGGCTCAGGCACATGGCACAGGTGTTTTCCAGTGTTCCTGATCTGCTCGGCAGACACACGAGTGTGGTTAGGGGCAATGCCCTGCAGTAGCACTTGACTCTTTCCCACTTGGCTTACGACACGAGTTTCTATAGCACAGAGTTTTGCTTGTGACGTTGCTCTGCCAGATGCTGCATGCTCATCTTCAGACTTACCAGAGACGCTTCTAGTTTGTTATTTCAGACTTTTCTGCATGGAAAATGACTGTCTTCATTGTTGTTGCTTTTTTCTCTTTCTAAATCTGTGCTTCCTTTCAGTGCTTTATCACTTTTCTTTGCTTGCGTGTGTTTGTGTGGGCACGTGTGTGGCTTGGCATGGCTGTGAAGGTCAGAGGACGACCTGCGGAGTCATTCTTTCATTTCAGGACCCAGGTTTCCAGGACCAAGGCCGTCTGGGCTTGTCTGCCTCTACTGCCTCACAGCCACAAGCCTGTATTTCCTTTTCTCACCTTACTGCAGGAGGTAAGACTTCTAGTGCAGTGTTAGACGGGAGGGTGTGAGGGCGGGGTGGTGGGAGAGAGCATCCCCAAGATCTCAGGGTCTTAATGTGACCTCAACTGTGGGTTTTGCTCAACTTTTCCATGTGTCTTTTGAGATTCAGTATATTCAAAATCAGAATCTAACGGGAGTTGGCCTGTCTGTGATCATGCATTGAAATATGTATTTTTTATTTCAGGAGATTAAGTAAAATACTTCATTCATTCACTGCTTTGAAATTAATGTGCTAAAAACACCAATAAAGTAAGTATCTTTTTACAGCTGCTTTGTTAAAATCATATTCAACCGAAGTTAGCTGCAATTTTTAATTTGTTTATTACTGTTGTTGTTTTGAGGCAGGGTCTCACTGTGTAGCAATGGCTGGCCTAGAACTTGCAACATAGATCATACTTACCTCAAACTCACAGAGATTCCCCCTGCCTCTGCCTCCCAAGTGCTGGGATTAAAGGTGTGTGCCACTATGCCTGGTCCTTATTTATTATTTGTAACGCAGTAAAGTTATTTATATTTAGTTATAAAAGTATACTATTTGATGCATATTTGTTGTATATTTACCTTTAATTTAATTCTTAAATTTAAAATGCTTTGTTACTATGACTATTATTTGTGTGTGTGCCTGTGCATGTGTGTGCGAAAGCATAGGCCACAGCACATGTGAAGATCACAGACAATGTCCCTTTTCCTTCCACCTTTACATGGGTTCAGGATTGACCTGGGGCCAGCAGGCTGTGTGCTGTGTCCTTTACCTGATGAGCCATTTCTGAGGTCAATGCTTACTTTCGTGCTAACAGAAGCTTCCTTGTGCAGCCACACAGTGAGTGAGTCGCCCACTGAAGGACGTGGTTCTCACTTTCTGCCTGTTCAGGGCGGTGTTGCCATTACTCCCCCAGAGGATGCCCACTCCCGTCAGCCATTACCCATTTCCTCTCCCTCCCTCCCTGCTTGTATGTTTTCCCTCACTGTGGATTTAGCCACTCTGGATACTTCATCCCAATTGGATCCGGAAATACGAGGCTTTCGTGACTGATTCCTTCATGTAGCAGAAGATTTTCAAGCTTTGCCTGCATGTGCCTCCAGTTCATCCATTTTGACTGGATAAACCGTATTTACTCACTCAGTTGATGGATGTTTAGGTTGTGTGTACTCTCTGGCTCTTAGGAATAATGCTGACAGTGAGCAGTCACGCGTGTGTTTCTGTGTAGATACTGGCTCCAGGTCTCTTGGGTGTATACGAAGGAGTTACATCTTCCAAATCATGTGGGAACTCTACGTCTGACACTTGGTAGAAATACCAAATTCTTCCCTTACACAGCTCCAGAGTTTTGTAGTTCTATGTTGAACTAAAAATGCAAGTTTTGCTAAGGAGCCAGCAACTGGTTCCTCTGTTCCCTAAATATTCACTAGCTTTGCTGGAATGATTGACACTTCCTAGTTTCATACCTTAAAATGAACACACTGAAATCTCCACCTAAAATACACACTTCTCTAAAAGAAGTAAGATATTCCCAGCGGGTGGGCCACTGTCCAGGTAAATTTTGATGCAGAGAATGGTTAATAAAGTCCAGCTGACCAGCCTTGTTGGAGTAAGGCCTGCTGGGGACAAATCAGGCTGCTGGGATGGGAGAAAAGACTATTCAGGGGGAAAAAAAAAACCAAAAAACAACTGTGAACTTAAACCTATTTTGCTAAGGTCAGAAATCTCTTTTTCCAAGGCTGAGAGTAGAACAAAGCATTATCTGAATGAAATCCATCCTAATTTAGGAAGACACAAAAGCAGCTGTTAAGTAGCTGTCTCTGCGGTGGCAGAGCAGGGGAGCCCCATCGGTAAGATCTGCAGATATCTGTGTTGAAAATGCCCTCAGCAAGAGATGCTGTGAAGGCGACTAAGGGACAAGATCTGTGGCCTGAGTCTCAGAGCAGGACAGTGCTGGGAAGGGAAGGCTGAAACGTTCATTGGGGTAGAATCAGGGTGTGGCCACTCGTACAGACCTGGAACCTGTGAGACCATGGGTGGCCAAGAAGAGGAGGGAGGGAAGCAGGAATAGAGGGAGGAAGGGAGAGAAGAGAGGGAGAAAGAGGGGCAGAGACAGACAGAGGGACAGAGGCAGACAGAGAGAGACAGAGACAGAGGGACAGAGACACAGAGAGAGAGACAGAGACAGAGGGACAGAGACAGAGAGATGAGAAAGAGTACATTGACACAGAATGCCCCATACAGAGGACTGGTCATGTTGCTGTCCGTTCATTTCCTCATCCTTTCCCATCCTTCACGCCTCCCCATCCTCCCCCACATGTTTAAGGTCTGCATTTTCCCTTTGTAATGCAAACAGCTTTCAGAAGCAGAGAAGTCCCAGAAAGCTACACTAAAATGCCCCAACAGGCTGCAGGGTCAAGCCCTTTTCTCCTGCAGAGCACCAGTCAAGGTTCCGATGGTCGCCCATGCCCTCCCAGGGGGACAGGACAAACGGCAGTCTGTCCTTCATCCTTCATCTCAGTGTGAGCCTGTGTTCCATCCGGGAAGCTCAGAGACTCAGCTACACTGGCTGGCCTCCAGCCCCAAGGGTCCTCCTGCCTGTGCTTCCCAGAGCTGGGGTTATAGGTGTGTACCACCACACCTAGGCTTTCCAGGTGAGTTCTGAGGAACAGTCCCAGGCCCTGTGCTTGTAAAACAAACTATTGACTGAATCATGTCCTAGTCCCCTAAAATTCAAAGCCTTACCCAAAGAAAATCCCACAGGCAACAGAGAAGAGAAAATTCAGTTACTGAATTGCGGGGAGCAGGCATAAGAAGACCAAGAGAGGTCAAATAGTGGCTGATGAACCTTTCACAGAGCCAAGGGCTTTCTGGAAGGGCTGTCCCAAATGGCTGGTTGCTTAGGTGATAGGCTGCTTTCAGTTAATTCAATGGATGGTGATCACCTTTTCCCTTCCCTGTGAGACTCTGGGAGAATAAAATCCATATATTTTGAGCAGGTGCATGTATTTGCTTTGTGTGTGAAATGAAGCTGAGGAGATAATTTTAATGAATTATGGATGCTCACGTCTTCAGATGTGGAGAAAGCGAGGCTGCTTCCCTTTCCAGAGAGGCCTCTCCATCTATCTAATCTATTAAGGAATAATTGAACGGGCAACAATCACTTCCATGAAGCATCTACTAATGAGGCTGTCCTACAAACAGTCTCTGTATTCAGAAATGCCAGTTGCTAAAAATGGAGCATGACGTCACTGAGGGTGTTGGTAGAGTTTTACCGACTCACAGACTCAGACACTCAAGAAATGAGAGCTGTTTCTGCTCTCTGTTCCCTTTCCTGAGTGCCCCAGATCTCACCTCATTTGTTCTGAAATCTTTGCTTTCCCCCACCCCAAATTAAAATCCTTTGTCTACTTTTGTGTCATGAATCTTATAAAGTATCCAAAAAGACACCATTTCCATCAACTGATTCACATTCTTTGCCTCATTCAAGCTCCCAGCCAGCTGACAGAATGAGCACCACAGCCTTGGTCTGTTACGGTTCCTTCCTTCATTTTGAATTTTACAAATGAAGGGTTTTGAATACATATGAATTGGCTCTTATTTCAGCCATAGTAGAAACCAAAGTAACACTGGCTTTTATTAAGTAGGTGATTCTGACTCCTTTGAGTTAAACCTGGGGCAAATTATATAGGCAAGGTAGCTTCATGGCCATGCAAGACCCAGGCTCCTTCCATATTGTTGCTCTGCCACCTTCCAAACATATCTTTTGCCTCTTAATATAATATTGTTCAAACTTTTGGGTCAACACATATGACATCTGTCTAAAAGCATAGCCACTTGATAAGTTTTTATTGTCAAGTTGACTTAACCTTAGTTACATGGGAAGAGGGAGTTCAATTGAAGAAGTGCCTCAAGTCAAGGCTGGCCTGTGGGCATTTCTGTGTAGGCATTATTTTGATTGATTGCTAACTGATGTAGGAGGGTCCAGACAACTATAAATGGTACCTTTTCTACCCAGGTGGTCCTAGACTGTATAAGAAAGATAGCTGAACATGAACCAGAGAATGAATCAGAAAGCAGCAGCTCTTCATAGTTTCTGCCTCTAGGTTCCTGCCTTGAACTTTATTGCCCCGACTTTTCACAATGATAGTTTATGACTAGAAGTATAGAAGGCTGAAATAAACTCTTTACTCCAGCCAAGTTGGTTTTGGTCATAATGTTTACCATAGCAACTAAAATATAAAATTAAAAAAAAGCAAACAAGAACATCACCTCTTTAAGAGTCACCACTAGAAGTCACACTCAGCACTTACAGACAAAATCCATTCCATAGCTGCAAGAGAGTCTGGGAAGTAAGAGCTCCTGGTTCACAAAGTATTACCCTGGAGGAAAACAGAAGTAGATGTTGGGAAGAGCTAGCTAGAATTATCATAATTACGTTAGTAATTTAAAGTCTGTGTTCTTTGCCTTATCATGGAATGGGGAAGAAACTTTTGGGGCTCTAATTGTCCCTGAGAATTTATATGCAGTTAATGGTTGGTGGGAGAAAGACATTTTCTTCGGTGGGTAGCTACTGGTAAGGTGCCCATGCTCTTTTAAACAAACCCTGAGGAAACACATTAAGAAGAGATGAAAGTAAAAAGGGGAATGATTGGGAAGAGGAAATGAATTATTAGAAGTTGGAGGAAGACAAGAGAAGATAATGAGAAATAAGTATGATTTAAGTACATTATATGTATTTATTGTCATAAAAACATTATTATGCATAATTAAAATGTTCTAATACAACATTTAAAATTGTTTCTTCCACAGTCCTAGGTTTTAGGGGGTTGTACAGGGGCCACTGTGAATTTATGGGGCAGGGAAGAGTAGGTAAGTTTGCATATTTCAGAAAATACTTCAAAATCAGGACATGTCCCTTTTGAAGTACAGCTGTGCTATGGATAACAGTGCTCATCCTGTCCCCAGTACTTCCTCCTTACAGAGATGGAGCCAGGATGCAGAGGGAGAGAAGGACCACAGGGAGGAAGATGCTCTTTCCATGGCAAAGTCATTCCTGCGGGTGTAGGTACTGACCTGCTCTGCAACACAAGGCTCATCAAAGACAAGGATTCCACCTTCCTCCTCATCACAGAACCCTTTCTTCTGTCTGCACTTCTACCGTCCTGCCTTTGGGCCATTATGTGGAATACTGGAAAGATTCTAGTTTTTGCTTTCAAGTATCTCTTTGGATCAGCAAGATGGCTTAGGGGCTCAAGATGCTTGCAGGAAAGTGATGACCTGAGTTCAGTCCCCAGGACCAGCAAGGTAGAAGGAGAGAACCACTTGGGTATCCTCTAGCCAAATCTCTCTCTCTCCTTCTTTTTCTCCTTCTCTCTCTCTCTCTCTCTCTCTCTCAATAAATGTAGTAAAATTAAATAACTTTTTGCATTAATTATGCTTCTTTGCACCATACCGAAAGCAACTTACAGAAGGAAGGTTTTATGTTGGCTTGAGGTTCTGGAGAGAAAGAGTGCATGGTGGTGGGGAAGGCATGGGGAAGACATGGGGAAGATATGGAAAAAGACATGGAGGAAGGCATGGGGAAGACATGGGGAAGATATGGAAGAAGACATGGAGGAAGGCATGGGGAAGACATGGGGTAGGCATGGGGCAGGCATGGGGAAGACATGGAGGAAGGAGGGGGCAGGCAGCCCAAGCAGGAGGCTGATAGGTCACACCTTTGTCAACACGCAGAAAGCAGAGGACCAGGCCATGTACTCCCTTCCCCAGGGGCACACTTCCTCCATCAAAGCTGCACCTCTTAAAGGCTCTGTAACCTCCCAGACAGCCACAGCCAACTGGAAAACAAGTGTTCAAATTCCAGCCTGTGATGGACATTTTCTATTCAAGCCACGTTTCTAAGTAACAAACAGAAAGGAAATTGCCAATCACTCTATCACAAAGGCCTAGAAAGAGAATGCCTGTTAATGTGTTTCTGGGGTAACAGGATTCACTTATATAACTAAGAATGTTTGACGTGTGTGTGTGTGTATGTATGTGTTATATCCACACATACATGCACGTGTGTGCACAGAGTACACTGTACAGTGCGTTCCGGCCTGTCTGTAGGCAGTGTTTTGTCACTTGGCATTATGCCAATAGAATCTGCCATGTGATTCTCCATGGCTGATGACATTCCATTAACTGTCATGTTTTAAAAGTTCTGTTTGGAGAGACTAGGGATACAAGGCACATACCTAAACATAGTAAAGGCAATATACAGCAAGCCTATAGCTAACATCAAACTCAATGGAGAGAAACTCAAATCAATCCCACTGAAATCAGGGACTAGGCAAGGCTGCCCATTGTC